>KZ072312.1:3759-21905 GCA_002091845.1 Anopheles cracens
GTTTAAAAATATCCTTTCTTCGTAGCATAAAGTTTGATAGGTTGGCTGCGTACGTTGGCTGCGTACGTTGGCTGCCACGGTTGCGTACGTTTCATCCACTCGATACGATCACACTCAGAGCCGGACTCGTTTGGAATATACGCAAATGGACGACCGAGGCGAACGTTAATTGTGAAAACTTTCCGAAAACTGCTCTTCCCTGATTACTGTCTGCAAGCCCCACTGGAAGCCGTCAGCAAACTGGAGTGAAGCCCAAATAAGACACCCCAAACAAGAACGAAGAAAAAAAACACGGAATGGCGTGGCGTGTTTATTGCACCACTTCGATGGTGCGGCGCATCAAACATCAGCGAACACACGCGGCCACCGTTTGGAAGAGGGCCACCGCCGTTCGAGGCTGTTCGTGTACTCCCCGTCGTGTGCCCGGTATCCACAGCACCGGGAGCCGGGAGCGGTGCAGATCACTTTTGACACGGGCACACAGAAGCGCGCTTTGTTGGGAAAACAAGACGGTGGGGAAGGAGGAGGAGGGGGGGGCGACCCGGACGGTAGGCTAACAAGTAGGCGCATAAAACTATTCACCCAGTGCTCACTTCGATTCATTCGCCAGCTGGAAGTCGTTCGTCACGGTGTGCTTCGATTTCCGCGCGCGCACCCGTTACGCTGAGTGCAGCACCAACACGGCAGGTGCAGCAACGTGGTTCGCGGCTCTGTGTGTGTGTGTGTGTGTGTCGGTTGTTACCTTTCGATGACCGTCGATAACCGCGGACAGGACGAGGGTGGCGGTGACAACGGCGACCAGGACGGGGACCGGAAGCGGGACGACATGATTTCGACGCCGCTGGAGAGACTCATACACACGAAATGGATGGACGCCAAGATCACGTATCACGGCGCGCTGCCGGCCTCGTTGAATTTCTAAACCATCCAACTATGAAGTGTTAAAATCTTAACTCTATAGAGGTGGTAAGAATGATATAACGCTGCGATGTATTTCACAGGAACTGAGGCAAACAGTTTTCGGATCGGCGGCTAGTCCTCCACGCGGTGAATGGACACGTACCGGCTTTACATTCGGCCCGGCGAGCCAGGTACGCATTCTACGTCCCGCACATAGTGTTCGTAACTTCTCTGCTCACGTCCTCCGCTACCGCCGTTACAGGAGTATCCGTACGGGCTGCGCACGCCTCGGAATGCAACGCGAGGCATGCAGTCCGTCATCCAGGCGCACATCATCAAGCAGTTCATCTTCGACAACAAACCGCGCGACAAATCGGTCCCGCTGGAGGAGCTGCTGAAGCCGAACGAGGCGGAACAGGCGCTGTCGCTGTACACGGCCATGTCGGACATCCTGTGGAACATCGGCGAAAAGTCGAAGGCGATCGTCGCGCTACCGGGCGAAGCGTCCCACATTCCGCACAGTCACGTCTACTTTCAGGACAACGTGACGGAAAAGCTGTACTTCTTCGAGTTCACGAAGCTGGACGATCTGCAGATATTCATGAAGCGATATTTGCCTTACGTAAGTGTGTCCGGTGCGTTTGTTTTTGCACACGTGCTATATCACGATATCGAACCCGAGACTGCCGGTAGTAGCGTACCATTCGCTCGTTTTCACCGGTTTGTTCTAGTTCACAGAGAATCCGGGCCCGGGAACGCTGCTCTACCTGTACAGTGCCGTGTTGACGCGCGGCATGGAGAACATGCGCAACGACTTGGATGCACCGAAAGGGGCCCATTTGATGGGACCCCACGAGGAGGGCTCACTGAACGTCATTACGCTGCTGCTAACGGGGCGCGCAACGCCCTACCTACACAACGGCGTTGTGTACGTCGGTGACGAGGATCACTATGTAAGACGGTTTCGTAGCTGCCGGCACTCCGGAAGGGGTCGGCGTCCCACTAACGTTGCGTTTCTCGTTCCAGGCCGTGCCCCAGTTCGGCATCCTGAGCCGGGGTGCGATCGGGCTGCTGGTGTGGGAAGGCGAGAACGAAGCGATGCGCTCGGCCTCGCGTATGCCGGGCTCGCGGTTGAAAACGCCGGCCACACCCGTCTGGGTGAGCTGCTGCTGCGGCCACTACGGTGTCCTGTTCAACTCCAATCGGGAGCTGCTGCGTAACTATCACGCCGAGAAGCGGTTTGAGCTGCATTACTACACCTGCGCCGGTTGTTACCTTTCGATGACCGTCGATAACCGCGGACAGGACGAGGGTGGCGGTGACAACGGCGACCAGGACGGGGACCGCAAGCGGGACGACATGATTTCGACGCCGCTAGAGAGACTCATACACACGAAATGGATGGACGCCAAGATCACGTATCACGGCGCGCTGCCGGCCTCGTTGAATTTCTAAACCGAATTCGCTTGTTTGACCATTTGTGTGTGAGGTTTCGCAAGCTATGTCGAACGCCAGCAAACGATTCCTGGGGAAGGGCAAAGTATTCTCAATTCTACCACCCAGCGCCGTGCTGGGGAAACCAGAGACCGGCCCTGTGCGGCCGTCCAATAATGTTGTTGTTTTCTTTTTTGCAGTATTTGTGTTAAATTTTCCGACAGCTTACACGCATCGCGCTGAACTAGACGCTCCTGGGACGCTCCTGGACGCGGGGAACCGATCGCTTGCAAACAATAATAACAATACACCAACGCTAAACTGATTCGCCGGGCTTGTTATTTTCTTCCGAACAAACGGGAAATAAAATATGTTATTGGTACCCTCTCGGAAACGAGAATGCAAAAGCAAAATATAAAGCTTTCAAAAAATGAGCGCCGTTAGATTACGGTTGCGTTTGATGGCAAATTTCTAGTTAAACCGCTCATTCAAATCAAAATAATGAAATATTTCACAACACCCTACAAATGTTTCCAGGTCTAGGAACCTGCACAGTGGTTGGTCATCAACAACGCATCGGGCAGTCGGTTTCGGGGAAATGTTACATTATATCAATCGCCTTTTGAATGTGCCAGCGGCTTTTGAACATATCGAAGCGTTGCGGGAAGGTAAATAATAAATGACTTGGAATATAAATTTTCCAGAAAGTCTGTAGCCTGTAGAAAAGATTAATATAGTTGCGTTCTTTCCTATCTGATACAAGGTACAACTCAATTTCTATACCTTTCTTGTAATGAGTACAGACTTTAGTTGGAATTTATTTGTGCATTCGCCACTATTTAAACTACTTGCAATTTTACATCTTAATTCAAATCAGACTTTATGTCTATTTCAAAGCACAGCCGTCTAACAACTGAAATAATTCACCACATAATGCGCTGTGGCAGAGAATAGTCTTTCCAAGCAATTTCCTTGTGAAAGAAGAGCGCGAATGTTACGATATTGATAGCAATATTAATGAACAATTCCAGCACCAATGCCCTCCGGGAAACACCACCTTTCCGCAGCAGCCGTAGTACAAGAAACGGAAGCAGGAAATATCTTACCTCGATAAGCTGCTGCAGTGCAATCGATGCAAGTATGGCCAGACTGCTGAGGAGCATGTATCCGTACGATTGGTGTTGCATACTTGCTTTCCACACAAGTAATCCACCGACAATGTACACCGGTATCGGAAGATATCGTGCGAACCACCAGCGTCCGTAGAAACGATTCCATAGGTAGAATGTATAGTGGCGGTTATCAGCCAGAAGGTACGGATGGACAATCGTGTTGTAATGGGCAATTGCACCCATGATGCCGCATACGAGCAACGCTATAAACCACTTGCGCCTGATAGCTTTCATGATTGTTGTTACGGCAGGAAGCACCAACGAAGCACTGAATACCACAAAGAACGCGATAAAATAAAACAGCTGGAACGGATAAAGCACACATAATTAACGCTGGCCGTTCAAACGATTCGATTAGCGTCAACCCACCTGTGGTAGATGTATGGCAGCTTCGTGGGCAGACTTATCACCTATCACAATCGAACCATTGTAGCAGAGAAAGGCAATAAACGCGCCCATCACGACAGCGTACGCCCAAAACCGATCGATTATGTCTCCAATAAATTGAGCGAATCTTCTGGGTTTGAGCAGTGTGTCGCTGCTCCGCAGTAGTAGATCGATTGCGCGCGAACCACACACGAATCCAACCCATACGATGTTGGTCTGGCGCATCAGCACGGCACAGAAACCCCAAAATGCGGCCCAATTGTGCCTCCGTCGCTCACTGGCAAGCAGTAACAGCAGCACGGTCGTCACGGACAGCACATCCGTGTAGTAGAGATGCGTGAAAAAATACAACGGAGGCAGCAGGGCAAGGGACGCCGTTTCAAGCAGCAGCGAGGTGTTCGTTTTCTGATTTATGAATCTTTGTCGAAGCTTGAAAATGAGCACCACATTGACGATTGACGCGACTAGGGACGTCAGCCTGAGATGGTAAGCGGTGCAAGCGCCGAAAGGGCTTAATACGAGGGCAGAAGCTAGGTAAAGTCCGGGAAAAGTGGTGATTTTTGGATCCCACTGTGGATGGAGCGAGAACAGGAAATTGTTAGTGTAATGCAATACCAACCAGGAGTGTTTTCTCGACTTACTACTTGAAACCGGCCCTGGCAATAGTGTTCACCTTGCCGCAAATGGAACTCCTCATCAATCACTAATGTAGACGTGCTGTAAACTCTGTTGAACACTACGAACGTAACTATCGCGTAAACACAAAGTAAACTCACTGAAGTTATCGTTTGAATCATTGTATTCTACACGATAATTGCCGTGAAGTCTAGCTCCGAAAACATGGAAATATTAACGAAGATGTTAACATGATAAAAAAACAATACGTTTCCAGTGGGTAAAAAACACATAACCATCATCACTCGCGGTACCAATATTACTATGACTTCCCGACGTCCCCACCCCAACCCAACGCTGAAGTACCTTCGGGCTTTAGGTTGATGTAGATGTAGAAACATCCCACTATCGGCAGCGTCGTGCAGCACCTTAATTATGCGATCCTGGCGTCGTTTGTCCGCGGACAGATTGAACAGGAAGTCCACCCGCTGCCACACCTTCACGAAGCGCCCGGTAAGCACCAGGCTCAGCTCGGTGATGGCCTTCACGTACGCGGAGTCGGCATCGGTTTGGGCGTTGATCGATGTGCCCATGGCCGTCTCGCAGATGATATCCAGCGCCGCTAGCGTCACGAACGGGTAGATGTTGATCGGCGCTCCCGTCGCTTCCGGCCACTAGACGACGACGGTATCGCGTTACTTGCCGCAACGTAGGCTTTGTTTACGTTTTGTGCTGTTTGTGTTGGCCTTGAAACGTCACCGCTGTCAAGGCAGATCCCGTCGACATTTGTAAGGTTCTGTGAAATATTTCGTCAAACGTGATTCTTAAATTAAAAATATTCCTCATATTCCTTTTTATTCTCCTTACAATTTGCAATCAGATAATTTTGATCAATTTTTACGATAATAGAAAAAATCGCTTTCACTATGACATAGCTTGCTGAAACTTTATTCCACAAACAACGCGTCGTTTAGAAATTCAACCAGCCCGTTTGACCTTTGACTCACATACTTATCTTCCGATTATCGAACGGTTGCAGCCAACGCAGGTGTAGAAATGCAGCATTACACAACGGCCCGTGGAACAAACCCAATGTACAACCCGTCTCTTGGCTTCAGCGTCAGCTGCATCGTTAGCTTTGGTTCCGGTCCAGCGGAGGTCAGTTTGAAGTTACGAATAACCTTCGATATGGTACTTTTCAGCTCTAGCATCGCAAACTTTTGGCCTAAAATCAAACAACAGTACCGAGTAAGATCTGTCTGCTGTGCGTATCAGCAACATACCGATGCAGTTGCGTGGACCCGCGCTGAAAGGAACGTAAGCGTACGGGCTCGACTGTTCCAGCGTCCGTTCCGGTGTGAAACGCTCTGGGTCGAAGCGATCCGGCTCGGGGAACAAGGTAGGATCGCGATGCATGTGCATGATGCCGATGTTGAAATTCGATCCTTCCGGTACAATTTTACCTCCTGAAATTGAATATCATTCCAGCTTTAACCGGTGACTTTTGACATCTGCGCCTGCCGACCTACCCAGCTCAACGTTTTCGGTGAATCGCCGGGCAATGATCGGTACCGGTGGGTACAGTCGAAGCGACTCCTTAATCACCATCTCCAGGTACTTCATGTCCTGCAGATTGCGATGGCTAACCGGGGCCCGCGCATCGCTCCCTACAATATCCACCACCTCCTGATGCACCTTCTCCTGCACCTCCGGATGGCGGGCGAGCAGCAACAGCGTGAACGAGATCGCAATCGTCGTCGTATCGTGGCCCTCGAACATGAACGTATCCACCTCCTCCTGAATTTCCTTATCCGTCAGCGGGCGACCCTCGATCGTGGCCTGCAACAGCACGTCCAAAAACGCCATTCGACGCTTGGTGCCGAGATCTGCGCTATCGTCCTCCTCATCCGCACCCGCCACACCACCGCGGGCCATCAGCTCCTGGCGTCGAGTAAACTCTGTTGAACACTACGAACGTAACTATCGCGTAAACACAAAGTAAACTCACTGAAGTTATCGTTTGAATCATTGTTTAGCTTTATCAATGTTACTTTTAAATGAGCATTTCTCTCCTAACTAAAGCTAGACGACGACGGTATCGCGTTACTTGCCGCAACGTAGGCTTTGTTTACGTTTTGTGCTGTTTGTGTTGGCCTTGAAACGTTGAACAATAAATGATATAACGCTAACCCAAAATCTGTGTAATGCTTTATCACCGCAAGCTATCACACCTACACTACTCACCGTACGGATTTTTGCCCGCGTACATCAGCACGTTCCCCAGCACAGGAACAGGCTCCGGACCGGCGATCGTTACCGACCGCTTCAGCGACCAATCGTGAAACAGATAGCGCAGCAGGACCAGCACGACGAATGCTAAAATGAACGGTACGAACATCGTCCTAGTGGCGCAAAAACAGAGTGTCCCAGAGAAAGTATGAACCGTAACTAGCCGGTCGGTGCTGGAGAAGGTTTGTATCGATCGCCGTGAAATCAATGGCAATCGCACGGCCGAGGCTATCAAACGATTCTACTGTAGGGCGATTAGATAGTCCACCTTGTCGAGTCACCTCGGGTCTTAATGGCACGTGGACGAGAGAGAAGAGGCGAAGGAGGAACACAATAAATCGTTTTAATCTGAGCTCCGAAAGCCAGGATCAACTCGTGATATTATCAGTACATTAGCATAGGTCAGCGAAGGTGACCTTCGTGATTAATTGATCGTGAGGATCACCACCAGCAGGGCGAGCAAAACGTGTACCACCATCACAAGGAAACACGGGAAACCGCGCACTTTGCACACTAGGACGGGACGACTCTCCCGTACAGGACAATCTACAACAATGCGTGTGACCACGATCGCGCGCCGGGTGGCTGACGATGAATGTGGCACAAAAAAACATCACCTATCTCCTACGACCGGCCGAGTGTATTGGTGCAGGCGTCTCGCTGTTTTGTATATGCCTTATTCGCAAGATAAGACTCCATGCGTTCCGCCGCGAGCGTACAACCACCGCGATGCGTACCGCCTGGCCGGGCCTAGGCCATTCGCGTCTCATTCACACCAACGTTGGGTGGCAAACAATCGCGTGCAAAACAAAGCGCCACCACCACATCGGGCCCATAAGTGATCAATACCCCCCCACCTCTCCGTGGGTAGATTGTTACACGTAGAGTTAAGAGTTACGGTCAGAGTGCAACGATAGTGTACGCTTGTTGAATCCGCCCGGTCATGGAGGCACCGGACACGATAATTGTGCGCACGCTAAATGTTTGGAGTAGCAATAAGCGGAGATTGTTAAGCTGCATGAAACACACTCGCATATGATGAACAATAAATGATATAACGCTAACCCAAAATCTGTGTAATGCTTTATCACCGCAAGCTATCACACCTACACTACTCACCGTACGGATTTTTGCCCGCGTACATCAGCACGTTCCCCAGCACCGGAACAGGCTCCGGACCGGCGATCGTTACCGACCGCTTCAGCGACCAATCGTGAAACAGATAGCGCAGCAGGACCAGCACGACGAATGCTAAAATGAACGGTACGAACATCGTCCTAGTGGCGCAAAAACAGAGTGTCCCAGAGAAAGTATGAACCGTAACTAGCCGGTCGGTGCTGGAGAAGGTTTGTATCGATCGCCGTGAAATCAATGGCAATCGCACGGCCGAGGCTATCAAACGATTCTACTGTAGGGCGATTAGATAGTCCACCTTGTCGAGTCACCTCGGGTCTTAATGGCACGTGGACGAGAGAGAAGAGGCGAAGGAGGAACACAATAAATCGTTTTAATCTGAGCTCCGAAAGCCAGGATCAACTCGTGATATTATCAGTACATTAGCATAGGTCAGCGAAGGTGACCTTCGTGATAATGTAGATTCAGGGGTCAAACGTCGATCAATTGAGATCACCTGACGGTATCGATCCCCAGACCTGTCATTTCTGCACTTTGTTTGTATTTGAGACGCAGGAAGAGATCCCAGCACCAGACAGTGATAGTACTAACCAACCCCGGACTTATACCATTCCAACCGCAGAAAGCGACTAGAGACCGACCCTAACTAAACTGCTCATACCCCTCGTCTTGATTGTACTGGACTTAATCGGGAAAAGGTGTCGCCTGCTATGAAATCCGACGGTTCAGCCGAATAAACACTCCGGGATAAGGTTTCAAAATGAGCACCGTACCATGCCTCAACTCCGGTTCGTCCCCAGACAGGACCAGCTCGAAATGTAGCACCAACGCCGACAGCACGCACTTCATTTCGTTGATGGCAAACTTTTGTCCTGCAAGAAACAGTTCGCTCAATGTATACCCCCGGCATGGCTTATCTGATTCAGCCTTACTCACCGATGCAATTCCGTGGCCCGGCACTGAACGGAACGTACCGGTACGGATTGGCCCGTTCGGCGCTCGCCTCGGGGCCAAACCGTTCCGGGCGGAACTCGAGCGGATCCGGAAAGTACCTCTCGTCGCGGCCCATCTGATACACGCCCACCATCACCGTGGTGCCGGCCGGTATCTTCTTACCGCCCAGCATCACATCGGCCGCATTCTTGCGCGCTATGATCGGCACGGACGGGTAGAGCCGAAGCGTCTCCTTGATCACCAGCTCCAGATAGTGCAGCTGCTGCAGCTCCCCCAGCGTCACCGGGCGATTGCGATCGCTCCCGAGCACCGCCCGGCACTCCCGCAGCACCTTCCGCTGCACTTCCGGATGCTTCGCAAGGCGCCACAAGGCGAACGATATCGCGGACGCCGTCGTGTCGTGGCCCTCGAACATGAACGTGTTCACCTCCTCCCGGATGTCATCGTCGCGCAGTGGGCGACCGTCGATCCTGAGGCCCAGCAGCAGATCGAGAAAGGCAACGCGCTGCTTCATGCCAACGTCACTGTCGGCGCCGCTCGCGCGGTGCCCATGCGTGCGTTGCAGTTCGCTGCGGCGCGTTGCTATGATACGGTCCGTGTAGCCATGCAGCACCTTTAAGGCTCGCCGTTGGCGGAAGTAGCTCCGTGAGAGGTAGAAAAAGAAGCATCTCATGAACACATCGAACATGCGGGTCATTGCCACACCGGCCGCCGTTCGCACTGCCCGCACGTACTCCGAGTTGGAGTGTTCGAGCGCATTGATCGACGTTCCCATCGCCGTTTCTGCAGGGAAAAAACAGAACAATTTCAGTTACGCGAATAGAGTTTGGCCACAGCGCGCCATACGCACCACAGATCACGTCCAGGGTGAACAGCTCGACACTTTTACCACTCCGGGTTTCGATTGCTCGATTGTTTGTTTTTTACTTCAAGATCACCCTGAAATACTGCACCTGTAACTTCTAACGTAAAAAATTGGTGTCAATTGACGCCTCGATTATTGATCATAATTTTTGAAGTTTTACTCTCCACGAGGGAGCCGGGAGAGTAACCGGGTAGAATCATGAGCTCACAACTGGTGAATATTTAAGCCCAATCGATCAACAACGAATAGTCTTCTAGGTGCCAATTGACACCAAGTATGCACGTTGGGAGTATTCGATCTATTTAACCGATAGTGTCGAAAGCTTCCCATTGTATTTCGGTTCAAAGATCTTGGTCACTACGTGTGAAAGTAACCTGGAACGTCGGTGTCAGTGCCTTTCGCCTCCGGTGCCACTTCGCGCCGCTACTCGTCAGCAAACCCTTTGCCAGCCACGGCTCCAGAAAGCGATATTCGTTCGATTTTTCGTTCCACTGCGTGCCTGCCAGCACTTCCTGTGCGACGCAGCGGAGGAGAGTGAAGCCGTTGAACACCCTTACTCAAAGCACACTTCCTACTACAGACTTACCTCAACCAACTCTGGCTCGCCAACGTAAATTGCCAACCAAGGTCCCAACCAAAATTTGATCGGATTCCGGTAGCTGTATGCAAACTTGTTGATCGTTTGCAGTTGTTCTAGAATCGGTAACAAACTTGAGTGAACTAACGGTCACATTGAATGTCAATCGACACTTTTACCACTCCGGGTTTCGATTGCTCGATTGTTTGTTTTTTACTTCAAGATCACCCTGAAATACTGCACCTGTAACTTCTAACGTAAAAAATTGGTGTCAATTGACGCCTCGATTATTGATCATAATTTTTGAAGTTTTACTCTCCACGAGGGAGCCGGGAGAGTAACCGGGTAGAATCATGAGCTCACAACTGGTGAATATTTAAGCCCAATCGATCAACAACGAATAGTCTTCTAGGTGCCAATTGACACCAAGTATGCACGTTGGGAGTATTCGATCTATTTAACCGATAGTGTCGAAAGCTTCCCATTGTATTTCGGTTCAAAGATCTTGGTCACTACGTGTGGAAGTAACCTACATTGAATACCGACTACCGGATGATCTTACCGACAGGAGACTTGTTCATGAACACTAGAGCATTACCGATCAGCGGGTAAGCTTTAGGGCCGTCGAAGTCTTTTACAAGCGCCAGCTTTCGTGTCCATTTCCGGACGAAGCGATACAACAGCACACCGAACAGAGCACCGAGTACGACGAGGGCAGCCATCGTTACGATCTGGTCCATCTGCATTGTGTCGCTGGTGCGTTACTGCGTAAATTCCCAATTCGCAAATGTCTTTTGCCAACTTGCTCAGGCGATGTTATACTTCGAACTGAATGTGCTGTTATCAAAACACATCGAGGAAGGCTTAAACCAAAGCGACACGATGGCATGATTGCATGGTACGATAACTGCCTCTACAGGCTAAGTGTACCGCTTAATTGACACCGAATAGTTGTAGGACCTTACCAGCACACATGACCGTGTACTAACCTGCGGACGAAGTTCATTGACAAGACAAGTGTGCGAGTCAAAACATGTACCGCTGCTGTTCACATCTCCCCCGTGGGGTAGTCATGTTGCTCACGAACGTCAATTGCACAACAACAATGAAAGGGAGAGTGAAATTCCCCACCTCCACAGGAATTAGGGATACGAAACAAACTGAGTGTGTTCTCAAGTATAGAAAATGCCAATTTAACCTTTTAGAACCATTTCTTCTACGTGCCACTCGCACCATCTAGCTCGCACTACACATTTACAGCAACTATCTTAGCAAACTCTCGGCTTCAACCGTACGAAGATGCCATTCTCCGGGCGCAGTATCAACTCCGCGATGAACGTTTCGTCGTACCGCCCGACCGGCGGCAGAATTTCGTAGTGCCGCAAAAGTTTGCTCGTGAGGCTTTTAATTTCTGCCACGGCAAACTTCTCGAACTTTTCCGGGTTGGGGAAGAACTCGGGGTTACGGCCGAGGAAGAACGGCAGGACGATTGCGTTCGAGCCAGCCGGGAACACTTTACCGTCTGGAAAGGGGGCCGGTTGGATAGTGATTTAGTTAGGATACGGCGGGTTTTCGCGTGTGACTTACTGATCTCGACGTCCTCCATCATTCTCCGACCAAACATTGGCACCGACGGGTACAGGCGCAGCGTTTCCTTTATCACCAGATCCAAGTAGTGCATGTCGTTCAGCATCGCCAGGGTGACGGGACGCGTGCGATCCTCGCCGACTACGTTTCGCACCTCGTCGAACACCTTCCGCTGGATGTCGGGATGCTTGGCGAGCTTTTGGAGCAGAAAACTGATCGCGGACGTCGTCGTGTCGTGGCCCTCGAACATGAACGTGTCCACCTCCTCGCGGATCTCGAGATCCGTCAACGGCTGCCCGTCGATACGCGACTGGAGCACTGATCGAATATCTCCACAAACTGCTCCAGTATCTTGAAGTGGAACGTGGGCGTGATCACCTTCCGGTGCGTGTGCCACTTCCGCCCGGTACTGGTCAGCAAACCCTCGCCCAGCCACGGCCGCACGAAGTCGTACTCGATCGACTTGTCGATGTACTTGTTGCTGCTCAGCAGCACCTGTAAACATAGCAGTCCCGGTGAGCAAATGGACCGAACGGACTCTCCCAGGAGTTCTCCCGTACCTCGACGTCCTTCGGTTCGGTGATAACGATCAGCATCTGCGTGCCCAGCCACAAGCGGAAACACCTGCCATACTGTTGCACGAGGCGGCCGACGGTCTGCAGAAAATCTGTGTTTTGGGATTTAGTAATATACAAGTTTGTGTTTTTGCAAAAGCAGGCCAAAGTTCAACTCTACTTTAGCCTTTGCGCGCACTTTGTTTAAGATATCGATAAGATATCGACCAGCGACCAGTACTTACCAGCGTGTGTTTTGCCAGCGAAAAGCAACCCATTCCCAATCAATGGATAAGCCGGAGGACCGCCGAGCTTTCCACTGTGCTTCAGTATGTTACTAAACTTTGTGACGTACACGTAATACGCGACGGATGCAAACACCGCCAGGAACGTTAACGTTGCCACGAACATTTTGAAATACTACTACTGCAGAAGAGGCGAGTTCTGAATGGTCCTAACTTGCCTAAGCAAAATTAGCGACTGAAGCGGCACCGGACAACTAAATCTCAATCGATCGTCGGGTCGTCGTCTTATCGCGGAAGATTAGAATCGCACATAGGAGGCCCGGAACGGATTCGGACGGGTGCTCACTGTGGCACATGCAATGGAACACATACAAGCATAATAAATACATTTTATTACAGTGCTGTGTGCTCAAAATCGGACAATTGGAACTCGGCCACTCTTCTTGCATAAGCTTAAGACATGGATGACAAAAAATTGGTTGGTATACTGTCCTGTCCAGTAATATCAGCTACTCTCCCACAGACAAGAAACGAAAGAAACGAAAGTTTCATCAGTGCCTCCAGTTGCATGCGACGGTTCGAAGAGAATTGAAAGAAGAATTCGTACCGTATCAGGAAGTTAAACAACCGTAACTGAATCAGATTCGTTATGCTGTACGAAAGACAGGAGCAAAACCAAGCAAAACCCAGACATCATTAGACTGTTTTCCTTTTTTTCTTATCCTAAATTAGTTCTGATACGTACTCCTTCACGGCCTGCACATACTTCGAATCCGCATTCAGCTGAGCGTTAACCTTCGTACCCATGGCCGTCTCTAGAGGGTAAATAAACAACAAAGAAAATGACCAGCGCAATTTCAAGACGCCGCTAATCTTTTCGCACTTACCGCAGATAACATCCAGCGCGCACAGCGTCACCGGCCGGAAGATGTCGAACGAATCGCCCGATTCGGCGTGCGGCTTCAGCACCTGCACGAACGTGCTGCTCTGCTGATCGAATATCTCCACAAACTGCTCCAGTATCTTGAAGTGGAACGTGGGCGTGATCACCTTCCGGTGCGTGTGCCACTTGTTTTTTTATAAACGAACTATAGACTCACTATTGCTGTTGAAATAAATGAGTTTTGGGCGAGTGTTTGTATAATTAGGACAGAGGCAAGACTTGAGGATCGTTAGCATAGAGCAATGAAATTTATATGAACAAAATTAAACGAAATACTGGACCAATAATGCTGCCATAACAAACGCCAAAGAAAACACGAGTAAACAACAGATAAGTTTGGAGAAGCACAAAAGATTGAGCTTTGAGTGATACGTCAAGCTACAAACCCCGACTGTTCGCTTTTCTTCCACAGTGTGTGTAATAAAAGTATGTTTAATGATGCACACTTTTATTCGGTCAACAAATGAAAATGTGCTGTTACATTCCTTACTTCGCTGTTATCATGGCAATACGTATCACACCTAATACACCCTCGGTTTCAAGCAAACGAACACACCGTGCTCCGGCCGCAGGATCAGCTCCGCGATGAACGATTCGTCCTGCTGCTCGGCGGGCGGTAAGATCTCGTAGTGACGCAGCACCTTGCTCACCAGGCTCTTCAGCTCTAGCACCGCGAACTTCTGCCCGATGCAGTTCCGCGGACCGGCGCTGAACGGGATGTACTGGTAGGGGTTCGCCTTCTCTGCCGACCGTTCCACGTTGAAGCGCTCAGGATCGAACCGCTCCGGGTCGGGGAAGTAGCGCGGGTTGCGCCCGAGGAAGAACGGCATGATGATCAGGTTCGCCCCGGCTGGGAACGTCTTTCCATCTGCAAGAGAGCGCACGAGACGGTGTCCTCATCGAGGTGGCAAGTTCGTGTTCGATTTCGCGTTTGAGAATGACTCACTGATTTCGGTGGTTTGTAGCATTTTCCGGCCAATCAGTGGCACCGACGGGTACAGGCGAAGCGTTTCCTTAATCACCAGATCCAAGTAGTGCATGTCGTTCAGCATCGCCATGGTGACGGCACGCGTGCGATCGTCACCGACGACATCCCGCACCTCGTCGAACACCTTCCGCTGGATGGCGGGATTCTTCGCCAGGCTCTGCAGCAGGAAACTTATGGCGGACGTCGTCGTGTCGTGGCCCTCGAACATGAACGTGTCCACCTCCTCGCGGATCTCGAGATCCGTCAGCGGCCGTCCGTCGACGCTTGACTGGAGCAGCATGTCCAGGAACGCCATGCGCTTCTTGATGCCCACATCATGATCGCTCGCTTCATCCCTGCTGCTGGAGTGGCCGTTCTGGCTATCCAGCTGCTGCCGGCGTCCCTGGATCACGCTGTCCGTGTAGTTGTGCAGAGCCTGTATAACCTTCCGTTGCTCTTATCGCGGAAGATTAGAATCGCATATAGGAGGCCCGGAACGGATTCAGACGGGTGCTCACTGTGGCACATGCAATGGAACACATACAAGCATAATAAATACATTTCATTACAGTGCTGTGTGATCAACATCGGACAATTGGAACTCGACCACTCTTCTTGCAGAAGCTTAAGACATGGATGATAAAAAATTGGTTGGTATACTGTCCTGTCCAGTAATATCAGCTACTCTCCCACAGACAAGAAACGAAAGAAACGAAAGTTTCTAAATCTTTACATCAAATCTAGCAAAACTAGAGCCAATATATGAACAATATGAACAATATGAGAAGGATTGCGTAAAGAGATACATAAATAAAGATAAATAAAGTTCAACTAAACTGTGGAAGATTATAAAGCACGTCTTTGCGCATTTTCACAAACCCTACAAGCTTCACAAACCAACTTGCATTCTCTTAGGAAGCGCAAGCCTCTAAAGTTTAGTAACGAATTTGGTTTATTTGATTTCCGAATTTTACAACGCATTTAAAACGATTGATAACATTAAAATAAACACAAACTAGTTTTCGGACTTCAAAAAATGCATGTAAAAGATCACGAAAAGTTAAAAACATCGTTTGAAAATATACTTACTGTAATGAAAGTGCATTAAAATTGCCCTGAGTTTTTTTATAAACGAACTATAGACTCACTATTGCTGTTGAAATAAATGAGTTTTGGGCGAGTGTTTGTATAATTAGGACAGAGGCAAGACTTGAGGATCGTTAGCATAGAGCAATGAAATTTATATGAACAAAATTAAACGAAATACTGGACCAATAATGCTGCCATAACAAACGCCAAAGAAAACACGAGTAAACAACAGATAAGTTTGGAGAAGCACAAAAGATTGAGCTTTGAGTGATACGTCAAGCTACAAACCCCGACTGTTCGCTTTTCTTCCACAGTGTGTGTAATAAAAGTATGTTTAATGATGCACACTTTTATTCGGTCAACAAATGAAAATGTGCTGTTACATTCCTTACTTCGCTGTTATCATGGCAATACGTATCACACCTAATACACCCTCGGTTTCAAGCAAACGAACACACCGTGCTCCGGCCGCAGGATCAGCTCCGCGATGAACGATTCGTCCTGCTGCTCGGCGGGCGGTAAGATCTCGTAGTGACGCAGCACCTTGCTCACCAGGCTCTTCAGCTCCAGCACCGCGAACTTCTGCCCGATGCAGTTCCGCGGCCCGGCGCTGAACGGGATGTACTGGTAGGGGTTCGCCTTCTCTGCCGACCGTTCCACGTTGAAGCGCTCAGGATCGAACCGCTCCGGGTCGGGGAAGTAGCGCGGGTTGCGCCCGAGGAAGAACGGCATGATGATCAGGTTCGCCCCGGCTGGGAACGTCTTTCCATCTGCAAGAGAGCGCACGAGACGGTGTCCTCATCGAGGTGGCAAGTTCGTGTTCGATTTCGCGTTTGAGAATGACTCACTGATTTCGGTGGTTTGTAGCATTTTCCGGCCAATCAGTGGCACCGACGGGTACAGGCGAAGCGTTTCCTTAATCACCAGATCCAAGTAGTGCATGTCGTTCAGCATCGCCATGGTGACGGCACGCGTGCGATCGTCACCGACGACATCCCGCACCTCGTCGAACACCTTCCGCTGGATGGCGGGATTCTTCGCCAGGCTCTGCAGCAGGAAACTTATGGCGGACGTCGTCGTGTCGTGGCCCTCGAACATGAACGTGTCCACCTCCTCGCGGATCTCGAGATCCGTCAGCGGCCGTCCGTCGACGCTTGACTGGAGCAGCATGTCCAGGAACGCCATGCGCTTCTTGATGCCCACATCATGATCGCTCGCTTCATCCCTGCTGCTGGAGTGGCCGTTCCGGTTATCCAGCTGCTGCCGGCGTCCCTGGATCACGCTGTCCGTGTAGTTGTGCAGAGCCTGTATAACCTTCCGTTGTTTACGACTGTTCGCGGACAGGCGGAAGAAAAAGTCGTAGCGAATGAGAAAGTCGTAGAACCTCAGCTGAATGAGGTTCGTGATCCTAACGAAAGCAAGAGAGACGGAGAGACACAGAGAGTGAGTTTACTACACCTTCACGGGAGTGGTTCGTTCCACTTCCTTACTCTTTAACAGCCATCACGTAGCTTGATGTCGTGTTGAGCTGTGCATTCACCTTCGTACCCATGGCCGATTCTAGGATGAACGAATAGGACATTAGATTAACGCCAACAACGTGCGCATTCGGAGCATCGCACGCTTACCGCAGATAACGTCCAACGCGCACAGCGTCACCTGCGGGAAGATGTCGAACGATTTCCCGGCCTCGGCCAGCGGTTGCAGCACCTGGATGAAGGTCGTGCTCTGCCGATCGAATATCTCCACAAACTGTTCCAGGATTTTGAAGTGGAACGTCGGCGTGAGCACCTTCCGGTGCGTGTGCCACTTCCGGCCCCGGCTGGTAAGCAATCCCTCGCCGAGCCACGGCCGGATGAAGTCATACTCGGTAGATTTATCAATGTACTTAGGACTGCTCAGCAGCACCTGGTGTGGTTGTGAAGATTTGAAGAGAAGCGGGGAAAAAACGTTTGACCGATGAAGTGCAGGCAAAAACAGCGCGAGCGGTGGTGATGTTGTTCACGGTGCAACGATAATTCTTTCATTGCGGATTACTAATAAGGGTTGAATGACTGACACGTACCCCCCCGGGATGCCCTTTTTGTTGTTGTTTTTTTGCAAAACACTTTGCTCATTTCCTAGACAAGAATGAACCGACGAACGAGTTCGTCACTTGATAATGGATTTTAAATGGCAGTTTTTTTTTCTCTGTTGTTCTATAGCACATTAAAAGTTCGCGTCGACTAAAGCCAGCCGGGCGTCACAACACCACTTTAGTTGCGGACTACCTTACGGCGCACACCGCACGATTAATTATCTTCCGGCCCATGGCGTTTGCCCCGTTGAAACCTCAAACCGGTCGGTGCAACATGCTGTCTAACCCATTAAACCCACCCCGCTCGACCGTGGCATTGAGTCTCGTATTCACGGACAGTATTGTTGCACTTGTTTT
>KZ072312.1:25466-41334 GCA_002091845.1 Anopheles cracens
ACTTCATTCAAACGATGGATGACTTCCTTCAAGTGATCGCCTCGTCTTCGTTTGGTGGCGTGAAACGAAAAGATCATCAAAGCACAACACGAAAAAGTGTAACGGGCTTAAATGAAACTATCTTGGTGGTCAGTGGACATTGCAGCCGCGCTAAATAATCATGCCCGAAAATCGAGTTTGACATCTCTGCTCTGAATACTCCCTCTTGGCTAGGAAAATGTTTGGGCCTCGTATACCGTCTCCTACGGAGAATAGGTAAGAAAAGGTAAGAAATTGCAATAATAAAAATATCATATTCTATTGGAGAAAAATGATCGTTATAATAAAAATCAACTCCGCCGATTTTCATCTGCCGAGCATTTTCAAGTTTAAATACACCTATGCACCACATACGTTGCTATTCCCAGCTGAAATTAAGTTCTCATTACGAATTCAACGATCACACAGCATTGTGTACAGCACTTGTATGTGTGCCTGAGTGAATTATCATCGCAAAAAAAAAACGAGCCGCATCACCTGTAATACAGTCTAGTCATGAGCATGTGCTGCGACAAAAGGTGATCTGGCTAGGTGATCGCTTCATATGAGATTTGTTTTCGTTGTTTTCCTTTTCGAATTCTCACACGCACTCAAATTCGCGTCGAGAACCTGTTTGCCGCCGACGGCGGGTCGTAACATTATCTCCACCGTCATCCCGCATCAGAAGCTGTTCTAGTGCGGAAGCTAAAACATACTCCCGCTGGCTGCTCCACGATGATCGCGTACGCGTTGTTAATTGCGTTGTGTGCGCTGTTCCTGCGCTTTGTCGCGTTCCGCTACAAAGTGTACCGCACGGTTGGGCACGTGCCCGGACCGCCGGCCAACTTTCTCTTCGGCAACACCCTCGAACTGGTGCGGTATGATACGCAGGGTAAGTTGGAAAATGGTGCGGCCAATGCATAGCTCTAAAATACGTTCTAAATCTTCCTGTTTCTTTGTAGTATTTTTCGAAAAGCTCAATGAATACTTCAATCGCTACGGAACGATCATAAAGATCGATCTGCTGAGCAAGTGCTGGATGGTGTTTTCCTCCCCAAGCGACATCGAGGTTGGTAGAAGGTTTCTGTTCATTTCAAGCCAAGCTGTGACACCTTACCGAACGGTCGATTTTCCTCCCTGTAGCGTATCATCTCGTCCAACGAGTTCAACCGCAAATCACTGGATTACGGTGTGCTGGATGAGTGGCTTGGCAACGGTATACTGCTCGATCATGGTAACAGCTGGTTCACGAACCGCCGTGCGTTGACCGGTGCGTTCCACTTCAAGATCCTCGATAGCTACGTGCCGGTGTTTGAGGAACAGGCGGATGTGCTGGTCCAGAAGTTGCTGGACCAGGCAGGTGCAAGGGTAGATGTGTTTGCGCTGGTCAAGCTCTACACACTCGACGTCATCCTGGAGACATCGATGGGTGTCCGGTGCCGGGCCCAGGTGGAAGATTCCGACTACGTACGGGCAGTTACGAAGTAAGTAATCCCGGTATAAATCCCCAGCAACACACTCTAAGACCTGAACACTTTCTGACCTGACCATTTCTGTACGCCGGCAGCCTTACGCGCATCACCTTCTGGCGGATGTACAACGCGTTGGGCTTCTCGGATTTCACATTCCGGCTGACGAAGCATTACAAAACGTACCGGGAGTCGATCAAGGTCAATCGAGACTTTACGACTTCCGTGATCAAGCAGCGCCGGGCAGAGCTGTTGTCCTCGCCGCCGTCAACCGATGCCGAGTTGAAACCGGAGAAAGGACGTCTTTCACTGTTGGACATACTGTTGCGTTCGGACATTACCGGGCGGCAGTTCAGCGACGAAGAAGTGTACAGTCAGGTTAACAACTTCATGTTTGCGGTAAGCCGGTCCGAGACCAAGAGATTGTTGCAAAGCCACCCTCACGCCGCGAAATCTTTCCGTTCTGCATCCTTCACAGGGACACGATACAACGTCCAGTGCGATAACATTTATCCTATACGCGTGCGCCAAACATCCCGCGGTGCAGCAACGGGTGTATGAAGAAATTGTCACCGAAATACCCGACGATCAACCGGTTAGCCAGCAGCGCATCACTAACCTGAAGTATCTCGAGCAGGTGATCAAAGAGTCGTTGAGGATGTTCCCACCGGTACCGTACTATTCGCGTCACGTCGATCGTGATACCACGATCTGTGGCATCCCGGTGCAGAAGGGATCGTCCATCGTGTTCGGTGCGTACATGATGCACCACAATCCGGAATATTTTCCCGAGCCAGATCAGTTCCGCCCGGAACGGTTCGAGGACGGTGAGACAAAACGCAACCCGTACGTGTACATCCCATTCAGTGCCGGTAGCCGAAACTGTATCGGTGAGTATGGTGGCCCGGCAGCATCGTAGCATCACGTCGCTAACAGACGGTTGTTGTATCCGTAGGACAAAAGTTTGCTCTTAACGAGCTGAAAACCGTGCTGGTGAAGATTCTACGCCGCTGCAAAGTCGTACTTCCGGATCCGGAGTTTGTGCCGAAAATGAAGATGGAATTGGTGCTGAAACCGGTCAACGGGATGCCACTTAAATTTTTAGACCGACACAAGTGAACTGGATGGCAGAAAAACACGAAACAAGACGAGGCGTGCACTTTAGGTGGCCGGGATTACTAGGAAACCACAAATGAAGTATTTTGGGACTGCAATAAATTTATTCCATTTCTTCAACCGCGTATGGCACTGGTGCACTTTTTAATCCCGCTTGATAAACCTCAACGGCAGTCCCTCCGCTGGTTTCAACACAATCTCGGCCTTTAGACGGGGAACGTAGTCCTGCTTCGTTAGGCGTACGTGAAAGCGCTGTATCAGCTTCACCAGCGTACTCTTCAGCTCGTACATGGCAAACTTTTGGCCAATACAGTTGCGACTACCGGCACTGAAAGGAATGTACGCGTACCGATGGTGGCCGGGTGTGTCGAGGTCCGAGCGTTCGAACCGGCTCGGATTGAACCGTAACGGCTCGGGAAAATACTCCGGATTGCGATGCATAGAAAAGATGTCGATCGCTACGGTTGTGCCCTGCTTTATTCGTACCGCGTCCACCGTCGTATTGCAGTCGGCGCGGCGTGCTATGATCGGGACGGGTGGGAACAGTCGCAGCGATTCCTGAATGACCATCGTCATGTAGGAGAGTTGGTTGAGCGTGCTGTGGAATGTAAATGCAACGTTAATAGCCCTTCTAGACTAGCCGAATGCAGGCCGAAACTTACTTTACGCACTGTGCACACGATTCCGGCTGCAGCGTAGCAGTCTTCATACACTCGCATTCGGCTCCGATGGATTCCATTATCTCCTCGTACAGTTTCTCCTGTACATCCGGATGCTTTGCTACGTTATACAAGAGGAACGTTAACGCGGACGCTGTTGTATCATGACCCTAAAAAGGATAAACATAATTACTTGACTCTCTCTACTGCAGGCCCTTCCACGTCTGCCTTACCGCGAACGTAAACGTGTCCACCTCTTCACGAATATCCTCATCTGTTAAGGGCCTGTCTTCGATACGGGTCTCCAGCAATTGGTCCAGCAGCGCATACGTTCGCCTCCTGCACGGCAGCTCTTCCTGGCCGTCCTCCCACGCACGGGACTGAGCCGCCAGCAGATTCTTTTTGCGTCCTCGATCGATCAAATCGTGCGTAAAGTTGCGTGACTTTTGCACGAGCTCCTCAAACCTCCGGCTGGTCCAGGTCAACCAGAACAGTGTGTCAAAGTTGGCGAACACGTTGAACATGCGCCAGTACAGAATGGAGCTCAGCTCTTCCACGATCTGCGTGTAGCGAGCCTGCCGCTGTGTGTCCTGCTGCTCCCCCTCCATCTCGACGCCCATGGCCGTCTCGCACAGGACGCCGAGCGTGTGCAGCTTCAGCTCGGGAAAGATGTTGATGGCTTCGGGGGACCGGTCGACCCGCAGGGCGAGTTTTTCGCTAAGCGCTTCCGCCCGCCGGTTGAAGGCGGGCACAAAATATGGCATACTATTGAAGCAATGTGCGATGGCTTTCCGCCGGAGCGTGTGTTTACTGCCCCTCGATATGAGCAGCCCGTCGCCAATCCATTCCGCAACTTTGTCATAATCCTCTGATTTTCTGGAGAAACAAGTCGACTTCAGAATGGCCTGAAAGAAGTACGGACAGTTTATGCTTGTGTTGTTTATTATGGCAATAGACATGAACACTACCTCCGCTGCCTCCGGCGAGGAAAAGACGATGGTGTAATCGTAGAAAAAGTCGAGCTTGTACACCTTCCCGTAAGTGTTTCCGAACGCGATAAGTTGATCAAATATTTCTGCAACATAAGCAAACCCGCTGATAAGAATTAATCGCCCTCTAGCAGCGTCCATTTGTCGTTCCTCTCTACTTACCTACGGGGCCTACGCCTAGGAACGATACAACGTTACCGATGAGGGGCCATCGTTTCGGTCCCGGCAACCGTTTATACACCTGCAGTTTCGAGTCGATGGCAAACAAAACAGCGCCAATCAACAAAACCACTATCAGCCAGAAAAACATTATCCGAGGAGAAGCGATTTAAAAACAAAGCAGCGCCTACCACGGAACCAGTGACAGATGATAAACATTCCGCTCGTGTAGTCGTGATGTGCACCAGTTCACCAACACCATCAAACAGCCTTGCGCATGCAAGAGGAAACGTGCGTTCGCAATCTAACGTCTTTTTTTGTTTCGTTTCCGATTAATTTTTTCTATCGAAAAAGTGATTCTTCCGGTTAGAAATAAATAAAATCATCCGCTGGTCACATTTTACTTTCCCCTTTCGCCAGTGGGGCATTTATTCGAAAATTGCCTCATAGTCGTCCATCATAGCAATTATACATTCGCGCGGTACTGCGGTCAATTTTTGAAATTTTACCGGACACACATCGGCCAGTGTTTCGTTGAAGATAAGAGAGCTAAACAACAGTCCCAAGCTAAATCCGTCCACCTCGTTCTCCTTTATGGCAGCGACACTGCGAATTGTAAGTGCGATTAGAACGAACGTCTTGCGATGCGAATTTAGAAAACGAGTTATTTGTCTTACTTGCGCAGGTGTTTCATGATAACTTTGAGCGTGTTTTGTCTCACTTCGTCCAGACTCTGGAGCAACTGTTTAATTTTTAACCGTGTGTTGATTTCTAGTGATAAAGGAGAGCAAACAAAAATGCTGTACATAGCGTCTTTTGCACGTGTTTTCCTAAACTAAGCACACTCACTCATATCCATCACATCCGGCAGGTACTTGGCGCACGTTTCCAGCGATATCAGTGGATCCTTGAGCTCGCGCAGGAACAATTTTAGTATACCACAAACCTCATGGGGCGATTTCTGCTTGCGCAGCCGTTTGTAGTTATTCGCATTGATGTCGTACCGCAAGTTCTGTATCGTGTTATGGTCACCGGAAACGCGATACAAGCCCGGACTCTTCATGAACTTGTCGTTCGATTCCAGGGCCGTAATGCACTCGTGTATGACCTTCGGTAGCCGCGGATGCTCCAGCATAACCACATCCTGCAGGTACGTGTTGAAGCAAGCTTCATCTGCGGATCCGGAATGTCATTAGTTCGTTCCAAAAAACACGAACTCCACCGACCAGCACTTACTCTTGATAATGTTACGCTTCTCCAGCGTTTCTTTATCGGTGCGGCGCTTCAGCTTTAAGTACACGAGAAACCGGCCCGCGTTGAAATTCTTCGCCGTCACGTTGTTGTAAGTTTCCTGCAACTCGTCGTACGCGCACTGTAGGCGTTCGTTCTCCGCCTTTACCTTGCCGTGTTCCTCCTGCAGCGCGGAATGACTATCTTGAAGATTTTTATATTTTTCCAACAGCAATTCGTGTTGTTCCTGCAGATAACGAAACTGGGCGCTTGAGTCTATCGCAATCGAGGAAGTTGATATCGGCTGCAAAAAGGTAGATCTGTTTAGTTTGGAGTTCAACGGCAATGTGTTGTTCGTTTGGCAACGTGTTTACCCTCGAGCTTGTAGGATATCCCGCGGGACGTGCTGGTCTGGAAAGACAAAAGATGAGTCATGCCGAGTCATCGGAAAGCACAGTTTTTTTTTCACTTCTACATCACCCTCACGAGCAGCAATCTCGTTACCTCTTTTTTATCGTCGCCGTTCGATTTGAAAATGCGTCCACCACGCTACGTGGCTTCACCTTGCTCTGTGCTAAGCCCAAGTAGCTATCCATCTTAGCGGTCAGTTCTTTTCTGCCCGAAAACAGCGACCCGCTTCACTTACATCCACGTCCAGGCTCAACGTACATCCCAACTGATAAAGTGCAACGAGTCATAGCGTGTGTGCCATTGTAGACGACAACATTACACTACGACAGCAGTGCGCATTACAACGCTCGTCACACACCAACGGAAGCTATCTTATCGATTTCTTGATAAACATGTGCTACGCGCCAAACCGATTTCGCAGCATTGGAATCGAGCCACAGTCGCGAATGAAAACGAATCTAATTATTTGCATGCGGCATAGCGACCAGCACACAGCATTTAGCACAGCCAATTCTCAATTTCGTGTGCGAAAACTGAATGCTAAACTGTCATGCTATGTTTAAACGGTCAAATAAATGATAGTTGAGATGGCCACTGGAGCAGATCTATTTTGTGTTAATCCTTTCTTTAACAATCGGCAACACGAGTACCCAATGCTTTTGTTAATTCAATCATCCTGAGTTCTATAACTATTATTGGTACAAAATTTGAAATGTGCGTCCAAATCTCGATGGTTATTCAAGAAAAAAATATGACCGTATTTATATAATTGTTCAAAGCACTTTTTTGTCAACTTTATTCGCCATGCCCCTTTAACACAGGGTCACAGATACGAAATTAGAATAGTTACTTCATCGTTTCCTCCAAAGACTGCACTAAACAGGAATGCTTATAAAAAGTTATTCAGTTATTCGAACTTGCGGGCTACCCGTGCAACCCTGTTGTCAGGAATGTGTTGTGTTTGTTTTTGGTTGTATTTCAAGAAAGGATTGAAATATGATTAAAATATAATAGAATGTTGTAGTGTTTATTTGGCATCGAGTTTGTTCGCTAACACCCCATAGTGCGATAATACAGTGGAAGCTGGCTTATCCAGAGTCATCGAGATTCAAACTTGGCCAACTATTCGTACAACTTACTCAACTTATTCGTACAACTTATATGGGGGAACATCCATTTTATGAATCTGTACATTGCGTACATTGCGTGAATCTGTAATGTGCGAAAAGTATCCGTTTCTCACATAAACATTCGTTTTCATCATTTCCGTTCGGCACGGATAAACAGACACCCGGGGTAAAAAGGAAGGATAGCAAGGACGGTATATAATGAGCTCATTATATACCGTCCTTGCTATATGTATTTACTTCCTTTTTATCTCCTTTTTACCCTAGTCTACAATAGCCATGAAGAAAACAACAAAACTAGCACAGCTGTCAGTGTCAACTAGCTGTCACGGTGTTCGTACCGTTTTGCTACTTGGGCCATCGTTCGTTTTGGCATACAAAAAAATAATCGTGCGTATTTTGCTGCCGTGGTTCCAGGAAAACCGTTTTTCCTGATTCGCGCTGCGGGGGTGGAAAATTGCTGCACAATTTTCACAGCGAGCGTGGTGGGTGCAGGCGTTTAGTTCTCACAGACCCGGACAACACAAGGGGAAGCACAGTAGTGGTAATCAAGTGCTGTGTGCGTAAGTGGTGCGTCGTAGCAGCTGTTCGCTTTTCTCGGCAACCGGGACTCATAAGTCCTCGCAGCCGGAGGCGCAATGATTGCGAATGTGAAATTATCCATGCTGGTGGCAGCAGCATTGGCCATCAACTGCCTCGCGGTGCTCTCGGTGCACGGGTACACGGTACCGAAAGGGAACCCCATCGACGGTGGTTCGCACGATCTGGACGAAAGTTTTCTCCAGCAGCCCCACTACCGTGGCAACGATGAGCTACTCGACGTGTTGGCACACCTGCAGAAGGACTATCCGGAGCTGGCCAAGGTGCACACGATCGGCCAGTCGCTCGAGGGACGCCCGCTGGCCGTGCTTGAAATTCGACCAAACGTGAACCGTACGCGACCACTGCTGATGCCCATGTTCAAGTATGTTGGCAACATGCACGGCGACGAAACGGTGGGCCGCGAGCTGCTACTCTACCTCGCCCAGTACCTACTGGCAAACTACGGCCGCGATCCGGAAGTCAGTGCCCTGGTGAACGAGACCGCCATCTACCTGATGCCGACGATGAATCCGGATGGCTACGAGCGGTCCAAGGTAAGCAGAACCGGTCCGTTCCGCGGAACATATTGTAGCTGCAGTTCCAGGCGCCCGCGGATTGCCGTCCGTGGGTGGGAGAAACCAGCAGCAGCATTGTCATCAGTGCCAGCTGGGGTGGTTTGTGACGTCAAACATACAATACAACGCTATTCAAATCCACCAGCCCAGTGCATGAGTGTTGGCGGTGGCGCGTTTATAAATTTAGCAAAACGGTAACAGATGGAACTGTAGGAGCTTTTTTGGGGGGAACGAATTTTAATGATAAGCAAAGGTCTGCGCATTTTGAAGCTTGCTTTACTGTTCCTATGCAATATCTTCAAGAGTTCTTATCTTCAAAGATGGTCGGTTGTGTGTCTAATTATTACACAAATTTCCCCCATGGGATTTCCAACTCTGTATTTCCCGTATTGCTGTTACACGTATGACTGCTTTTTCGAACCAGAGCGTCAAGAGCTTCGGGTTATGAATTAAAATTCATTCTTGAACCCAGGAAAGCACGATTTAAAGCCTCACTTTCCGTGTCGAAAAATGTAGAGCAGAGCAGCCACACCTCACCTAGCCCGGATCTCGTCATAGCAAACGCTGCCGAATGCCTTTCACCAGCATCCAGCAAGCCATGGAGCGACGGCAAAACCGGTCACTAGCAAATCGCGCGGGTCCGTCCGTTTGTTGTTATATCATGTAGCCCTTCTTACCCTCGCTTTACCGCCGTACGCTGCTCCAACAGTCGCTTAATCATGACGGGGCTCGTGGATCGTTTCCGGAATTCCGTCACACGCAGATTTCCGCCGCGGCGGCGACGACGACGACGGACGGACGGACGGTGTGACACGTTCTGGGTCACAACTTTCACTCTCCCTCTCGGCCACAGAAAATACGGAATTGGAATGCGGAAAATTCTGTTCGTCCCAGACTCGCTCGCTGTGCGCCGGTAAACACACTGTCCGCATCTCACGGTGGTGCGCGATGGGAAGAATTCTAATGATATGACAGCGCATTGGGTGTGTGATTCAATTAGTTTGCAATAAAGAATCCTACCATTGCCGGCAGCTGCAATTTTGTTGAGCAGCAGCAGCTCCCAACAAGCGGATGCGGTGCGTCAGAATTGAAGAAACGGGAGCGAACGGTACATTTAATTAGCACCCTGTTAACATCAGCTCCGATGACAGCGGGCTGAAACGTACGTTGTGAAGGTCTTGACTCCAAGTAAATCCCCCGTCCAAGAAGCTTTCATGTGGACAACGCCAGCGCGCACTAGCAGAGGCGATGGCGAACCTGCGCCTGCTTATGCCGTGCGTTGAACCATTCATAAAACTCACAGGAAATAATCGATTAGTGCCAACAGCATGAAAATGATAAAGCCAGTACAGAAATCCTGCCCTCTGACGCACCTGTCGCATGCTCTGCCGATGTTGTATTATATTGCGTTATTGCGAAAAAAATCGCTATAGCTCCCTAAACTCCATCCCCATGTGCGATAAAATTATCCGATAACATAGCGCACAACGCATCGGCGGCGGTCAGTTTTGTTGTAATGAGTAGGTGACGATACTCGCGAACGCTTCAACCGAGGAAGCGGCCATTTCGATTTAGTGCTGCGATAGACACAACACGTTGAATGTAATTTGCGTTTAAGTTTGATTTTTTTTCCACAACCGGTTGAGAAGCTCAAAAGCACAGAGCTGGATTTTCCTGTCGCTGGCTGTTTATTGTGTCCGATAAGCACAAATAACGGGGTGAAACAGTGTGTCATAAAGGAAATAGTACTGGTGAATTCAAAACAAACCATTTCGAGTGACTCTGAAACACTTTTTTGTTTGTCACAATTTGCATGCATTTAATTTTGTTTAGGTGTGGCGCCCTCTCCCGATGGGTGTCGCAATGAAACAAATGTTAAGAGGCTTCATTATTCTCAAGTAAAGTTTTTATTTAATTTCGTTCTTTCGAAATATTGCCGGAATCTAGACGGACGTACGCATAGAAAGAGCCTTGAGCTTTTGTGTCAATGACCAAATGATATGAAATGAAAAGAAATGTTTGCATCTGTATTCCTAATCTCAACACAAAAAAATAATTAGAACCAGAGTTATCAATGCTCCAAAATTGGAATGGTTTATATCGCTTACAAAATGTATGGACACCTGGGCAAACCAGTTGTTACTCAGCGCCACAGCAGGCGGTGAAAAAGAAATGATGTCACAAAGCATGCTCTGAAAACCCGCATCGAAAAATATAAAAGCAGCGCAACCAGAAACATACATATATTCCGATTTCAGATTCTGAACAGAAAATAAATAAGTATTGTTCAGAAGCAAGATGGTGGTATTATTTCCTGAGCCCGGAGTGCCAGGACACCACAACCCGAAGCCAGCCCGGAGTGTTGGCATTTATTGTTTAAAAGAGGAGTTCAGGTGCGAGCGATCCAGGATTGAACCTTCGCTCGATCCCGCACCTGGGCTCCGCTCTTTAACAGCAGTCGTAGAGATAAAAACTATTTAAAAAAAAACGTGGGTTAACATTGAAAAATTGAAAAGTTATTAATTAATTAAAAACATTAAAAAAGAAACTCGATTTGTTACATTTAGATCGTTTCATTTCCTAAAGATGCATGAAGAATTAAGGTGTGTGATTCAATTAGTTTGCAATAAAGAATCCTACCATTGCCGGCAGCTGCAATTTTGTTGAGCAGCAGCAGCTCCCAGCAAGCGGCTGCGGTGCGTCAGAACTGAAGAAACGGGAGCGAACGGTACATTTAATTAGCACCCTTTTAACATCAGCTCCGATGACAGCGGGCTGAAACGTACGTTGTGAAGGTCTTGACTCCAAGTAAATCCCCCATCCAAGAAGCTTTCATGTGGACAACGCCAGCGCGCACTAGCAGAGGCGAAATGACGGCGAACCTTCGTCTGCTTATGCCGTGCGTTGAACCATTCATAAAACTCACAGGAAATAATCGATTAGTTCCAACAGCATGAAAATGATAAAGCCAGTACAGAAATCCTGCCCTCTGACGCACCTGTCGCATGCTCTGCCGATGTTGTATTATATTGCGTTATTGCGAAAAAATCGCTATAGCTCCCTAAACTCCATCCCCATGTGCGATAAAATTATCCGATAACATTGCGCACAACGCATCGGCGGCGGTCAGTTTTGTTGTAATGAGTAGGTGATACTCGCGAACGCTTCAACCGCGGAAGCGGCCATTTCGATTTAGTGCTGCGATAGACACAACACGTTGAATGTAATTTGCGTTATTTTTTTCCACAACCGGTTGAGAAGCTCAAAAGCACAGAGCTGGATTTTCCTGACGGTGGCTGTTTATTGTGTCCGATAAGCACAAATAACGGGGTGAAAAGGTGTGTCATAAAGGAAATAGTACTAGAGAATTCAAAACAAACCATTTCGAGTGACTCTGAAACACTTTTTTGTTTGTCACAATTTGCTTGCATTTAATTTTGTTTAGGTGGCGCCCTCTCCCGATGGGTGTCGCAACGAAACAAATGTTAAGGGTTTTCATTATTCTCCAGTAAAGTTTTTATTTAATTTCGTTCTTTCGAAATATTGCCGGAATCTAGACGGACGTACGCATAGAAAGAGCCTTGAGCTTTTGTGTCAATGGCCAAATGATTCTTCACAATGTGAAAAGATATGAAATGAAAAGAAATGTTTGCATCTGTATTCCTAATCTCAACACAAAAAATAATTAGAACCAGAGTTATCAATGCTCCAAAATTGGAATGGTTTATATCTCTTACAAAATGTATGGACACCTGGGCAAACCAGTTGTTACTCAGCGCCACAGCAGGCGGTGAAAAAGAAATGATGTCACAAAGCATGCTCTGAAAACCCGCATCGAAAAATATAAAAGCAGCGCAACCGAGCAGAGCAAGCGATTTCAGATTCTGAACAGAAAATAAATAAGTATTGTTCAGAAGCAAGATGGTGGTATTATTTCCTGAGCCCGGAGTGCCAGGACACCACAACCCGAAGCCAGCCCGGAGTGTTGGCATTTATTGTTAAAAAGAGGAGTTCAGGTGCGAGCGATCCGGGATCGAACCTTCGCTCGATCCCGCACCTGGGCTCCGCTCTTTAACAGCAGTCGTAGAGATAAATACTATTTAAAAAAACGTGGGTTAACATTGAAAAATTGAAAAGTTATTAATTAATTAAAAACATTAAAAAAGGAACTCGATTTGTTACATTTAGATCGTTTCATTTCCTAAAGATGCATGAAGAATTGAGAAGGACGACACAACTTTTCTGTGAAAAGTTATTGAACTTTTAAAATGGATATCATGCCCATGTGTCCGGTCGCACAGTTAAGAAGGACGACACAACTTTTCTGTGAAAAGTTATTGAACTTTTAAAATGGATATCATGCCCATGTGTCCGGTCGCACAGTTGAAGGTTAAAGAGGGATCGAAAATTCGTTTAAAAAAATAGAAAAATGTCTAGAACCTGTGTTGTGCACAGATAATTCCCATGGAAAGTATTCCGACTACTCATTTAAAATCAGTACAGCATTTTAGCGAGAAATTTGAAATGTGTCTTCATTTTATATAAAGAGGTAACGAAACACTCCCTTACCTCCCTGAAGATTGCTCTCTATTCGTCTGTGTGTCTTATCATTTGGTACTTTGCCACGGTGGTTGCAAAAAGTGCAAAAACACTGCCCGGCGGATGATGCTGTGTTTCCTCGACCGTAATCCACCATTAGACGCTTTTCCACCCATCTCTCGCGTACGTAAGCGTGGGATGTTTTGCTCGAACATGAATTGACGACGACAGCGTTTTCCATTCATTGAATGTGTGTGGGGGTTTCCCTTCGAAGCGAGAAACAATGCCAACGATGGCGTTTAGAAACACGATGAAACGTGTGAAGGAAGCCACCCCGTGCGCTGCGTGGGATGCGTACCAGAATTACTTCGTATCTTTCCGGCCCCGGATGAGAAGGATGGGGAGAAAATTCGTAGTGCATTTTTAAAATCCCGATAAACTTCGTCTGGCAAATCATGTGCGCGGCGTATACCGCTGTGACGCAGATCGAATCGTGTAGGATGATGAAAAATCTGGAGGATGTCCTTATTCCTAACCATTGTACCATAATGTCTGCTCCTCGATGCTCATTTCCAGGAAGGTGTCTGCGAATCGCCCCCTGACTATGTCGGCCGGTACAACGCAGCAAACGTGGATCTGAACCGAGACTTTCCGGACCGGTTCGACGATGAGCGGACGCGGCATCAGCGCATGAAACGCCGCCAGCCGGAAACGGTGGCCGTCATGAGCTGGATCCTGAACAATCCGTTCGTCCTGTCGGCGAACCTGCACGGTGGTGCCGTCGTGGCCAGCTACCCGTACGACAATTCGATGTAAGCATCTCTCAAGACTCTTGGTGGTGAAAGTAGCTAACTTCTCACCGTTCTCCGTCCGGTTCTTGCGGTCCACAGTCATCATCACGAGTGCTGCGAGGAAAGCCGAACGCCGGACAACAAGTTCTTCAAGTACGCCGCCCTAACGTACGCCGAAAACCACCCGGTCATGCGGCAGGGTCGCGATTGCAACGAAACCTTCCAGAGCGGCATCACGAACGGGGCGTACTGGTACGAGCTGAGCGGTGGCATGCAGGACTTCAACTACGTCTACAGCAACTGCTTCGAGGTGACGCTGGAGCTGAGCTGCTGCAAGTTCCCGTCGGCCCGGGAACTGCCGAAGGAATGGAACAAGAACAAGCGCAGTCTCATGGAGTACATGAAGTTGGTGCACGTCGGTGTGAAGGTAAGGGCCGCGGTGCGGTACACCGGCTGCGATGGGACAGTACAGAATACGTTTCGTGTTTGCCCAGGGTCTCGTAAGCGACAGTGCCGGCTACCCCATCAAGGATGCGGACGTGATCGTGAACGGAATCGATCGTAATGTGCGTACCAGCGAGCGGGGCGAATACTGGCGCCTGTTGGTGCCGGGCCAGTACAACGTTCGTGTCGAAGCCGTCGGGTAAGCCGTACCACCAACCCGCTGCAGGTTAACTTTTACATATGGCACGCTAACGTTCTCATTTTGACTCCCTACAGCTACTACCCGAGCGAGGAGGTTACCGTGCTTGTTAAAGCTGATCAACCGCTGCAGGTTAACTTCAGCCTGAAGGGCTACGACACACAAGAAGGTATCTAAAGCACTCCTCTTTCTCTCTCTGCTGCTACTACGGTCGCGCCCTCGCACATCTGCTGCTGCGGTGTGTCCAGAGCTTGCTTCATTGGCTAATGCCCGTAGGTCGTGGAGAAGGAAGGGATGAAATGGGTTGAAACGGGGTGCGATTGCAATTTCTTCAGGCTTTAGCACATTTCCGCACAGAAAAGGAGCGTATTGTTGTTTTGTTTGGAAGCCTACGGGTGTCACGAGCGTTCGAGCAAATTCTCAATATTTTTTACCTCCAAAATATGTACAAGCAGCAACAGAACACACTGAGTCTAACTACATAAGATTGACCAAATCTCTATGGCACATCGGCACACAGATATGTATAAAATCATCACACACACACACACCCACTTATACGCATCTCGAATAGGAAGACTCGAAAACTAAACTAAACACACTTAAAACCGAAAGCGAAACTCAATTCATGCGGCCGCAAATGTGAACACAATCAGCGGCCGCAACACGAAACTAACGACCAGTGCTAAAGAATAAGTGCTTTTAATAATTTCTCGAATATACTAACCAAGGCGCTAAGGCGGCTGCATACAAGCCAGAAGATGTAACAACAACAACACACAGATACTGACACTTAACACACTTAACCTGCAATCTAATTGCAACTAATAATTGGCATCTCAGTGGTTGAGGTTCGTAAGCATCACTTATGGGTGTACGACTTTGGGTACTGGTACTGGTAACTGGCAGCAAATAATCGTTGGATGATCTAGGCTTAGTATATTAATACAAATAATTCCCGTTCTCTCGTGCATGCACACCTCAGCACACGTCGCGAGGGTTGACGACATTCCCCGGGGTTATGGTTGTTGTGATTAATCTTTCACGCCAAACTTCCCAAAATGTATTTTCCGTTCGAGGTGCTTCTTCCGTGCTATCTCTTGTAATGATTTGAGGAAGTTCTATTTGTTTCTTTTTTTTACTTGTTCATTATACTGTTATAATATGCGCTCCTTTCCGCGAGTCGACTCCACGTGAAACGTTATCCCAGTAATCACTAGGACAATAGTGAATCATACCGTAAGAAAAGTGTCCCGCTGTAGCGAAGAGTAATCGTTACTCACAACAAGGAACAGTGGTGTGAAGCATGTTCGTAATATCCCCGTGTAACTAACGATTTGCTCGTAAGCAGGGTTGAGATACTCCCCGCTTCTATTCTTCTCACAAACACACACAAGCACACATAAACTTACATTGATGTATATTTCGAAAACAAAAAGCGATAGAATGTTGTTTCGTAAGGTCTTGTGGAGCTGTGTAAATGTTTAGAATACTGCCCCGATATGTAAAATTGTAATCCGAACATAAACCAAACAAACCCCCCCCCCCTACCCCCCCCCC
>KZ072312.1:50882-62520 GCA_002091845.1 Anopheles cracens
TTAAACAAAAGAATGACACGTACTGCTGAAAAATGGCATTGACACACGACTAAAAAATGCACTACTATTGTGCGCATTGTGATATCCGTACCATGGTATAAGCTGACGCCAATGAATCTTCTCATGTGATCTTCCCGTCCAACACATACGCACGCACACACTGCCAAACTGTTTATTTCCTGTTCCTGCGTTCCGACTGACACACCATTCGATATTGTGATTCTTCTGCTGTTGAAAATATTCACTGGTAAAAAAAACTGTTCTACGAGGATTGCTTTGTTCAGGAGCTTCAGTTTCTATGTTTTTTGTTGTTTCAGCAAAAAGGCAGATTTCACCAAGTTCACTGTTTGCCGCCCAGCTGAGAGAAAGTGATTTACAGTGCTTACTAGGATCGGATCGATCGTTGCGCAGTCGATTCTTGTCGTGTTTAAGTACGGTTTTGGAAGACTCCGGAAAGTTTATGTGGTCAATGCATGTTGGTCATATCGAATTTAAGACGAATATCAGCATATTAAATTCCACTGAAGTCCGTGTTTGCCAGATGCTACAGAAAACATGTAATTTGCTTTTTTCGAGTTGTTTGTCTTGGGTCTCGGGACAAGATTGAAAATAAGCGATAATCGCTACATATTATATGAATAACATAATTTCCTCCACCGTTTTGGCATTGTTCGATAAACAATAGTTAACTTTAAAGAAAACTAACAGCGCAAATATTCAAACAAAAGAACATAATGATCATGATGGTCGGAGTGTTTACCTTCTTCAGCATTTTGCAGCCACTCGATGAACTTCTTCATCTGCTCCAGGAAGTGCATTTTGCCCTTGTTCGAATGACCCTCCTTGTACCACTTCAGAATAGAATCTTCCGTGATGACCTCGGCTGGAAAAAAAGAAAAAAGAATACAAACCACAGAAGATAAAGCAATGTGCAATAAAGAAGAATTCGGATCAAAGAATGAACTGCTTACTTTTGTAGAAGAGCAGCACGATTTTGGAGAAGGCCTTCATGAAGTTCATGTTTTCGTAGCAGAACTCCTGCACCTTCAGCAGCAGTGCAATCTCCGACTTGTCCGTGGTAGTGAACGCTTCGAACAGTGGCGTGTAGGCGCGTAGATGTTTCAGTGCTTGCTCAGCGACCAGTTCCTCCTTTTTGTTCCATTCGGCTAGCGACATTACGGTGGACCAAATCTACATGCAGTTGAAGAGAACCGAATGATACACATTAGCACAAACCTATATTTGAGAATGAAATTTGAGCGCAAACTAAGTCGCCAGTGAAGCAATACTTACGAGACCAACTACTTCATGCTCGGGAATGTTTGATTTCGTCGACATTTCCTTCAAGTCGCCGATAATATCCTTAATTGTCTTGTTATCGTTAATATCATCAATCAGCAGCTGCGGGTAGATGAAAAGAGAGCAAACAAAAAATGTTGTTGTTCATTTAGTACATTTGAATCTATGTTCGAACTAGTTCATAATATCACAGCAAATGTTCTAAACCTTAACGCATTGGACAATATGCGTAGTGACAACATCCAACGCAGTACGATTTAGACATGATGTATCCCAGATACGTCGTTTTTCATGATTTGTATTTAATCGTTAACCAACACGAGACGAAAGCTCCATTATTGGCCATACGATAAGCTCTGGGAGGTTAATCAAAACACATTCTACCATTCCTTTAACAGTGATCAATTTTTCGTCTAATGTCTCAGATTACTGGGTATGGCGAATTGCTCGTGAATGAGGCAGCAATTCACCGAAGCACTGATCTGATGCATAATCTGGCACACGATTTCCCACCAAAAATGATCGATAAAATGGCGATACGCTTTGGTTCTACTAACTAATGTGCCTATATCACATCTCTTCCCGGTATACAAGAAATACATTTTTGCTTACTATATCGCTAAAACAAGCTTTGCAGATAGTATAGATGTTTGGTTGATTAAGCAAATCATGTTACAAAATATACAATCCGCAGGGCATGAGCTGTTATAGTCAATATGGCTCGGGGGATATGTATGATTCGGGATTTCGAAGCATTTCGAACGATGGTTTACAAAATCCAAGGAATGGTGAAAGTAATGATCAAATGTTCATGCCAACACGAACAACAGACACCACAAAAGCAGGTATTCTGTTGCAGTTTACATGTTAACATAAAAAATACACTATAGCACACATTCGACACCGACTGCTGGAATGAAAGGACCAATCAGCCGGTTCTAATTAGGTGCCGTCGCTATGAATCGTGATAGAGTGGGTTGGCGGGGGACAGCAAGCAAAAAGTACAGCATCCATACCTGCGTCAGTTCTCGTTTCGCTTCCTGGCTCGCCTGATTCTTGTGGAGCTTGAAGATATCGGCCAGATCCTTCTCGACGAGCACCGTCTTCAGGTAGTCCTCGGTGCGCTTGTTCATGGGCAGGAAGTCCATCAAGCGCGTGTCGAGGCCACCCTTGCGCAGGGCGGCCACCAGCGGCGCATTGCCGCCCTTCTCCTGCTTGAAGGTGACGAACACCTCCAGCAGAAACTCCAGCGCCAGCCCGTCCTTCGTCAGGTGTTCATTATTCAGTACGTTCAGCACTTGCGGCGGAATGGAACCATTAGCTAGAATGGGTGGGGAAGGACAGAACGAAACGAACGTGTGAAAATGATACCCTTATAGCACATCGTTCTGTTGTGTTGTAGTCGTCTCACGGACCCGAATGAGAAAGTGGAGAAGCAAGAGAGATTTGTAATAGTCTTCATTGACGCCAAACGTCAAGGGATGTACGGACGGATAATGGCGTAAGCAAAAGGACTATCATTTTAGGGTAGATTGCTATAGGCACTGTAATTTCTTGTTACAACACCTTTGGCATGATCGACATAACGCATAGCCTCCAGTGATCCTGGTGCCACAGTAGAGAAGTAGGGTTGGGAGGCAAGAGACGATCAAACTTACGGCTACGGCTAAGAAACGATATTGCGAGATAAAACACTTACCCATCCACAGGGCCGTCATGCGAGCGAGTTTGATCCTTTCGAGTGGAGTAAAACCCTTGATGAAGATCAGAATTTTCTTCATTTCCTCTTCAAACATTTTCTCGAGATACTTATATCGACGCATAAGCCGAATAAAGATCTGCAAAAAAACGAAAGAAAACGATGGTGAATCTCATTGTTCTTGTTTCACATAAGTGGTAGATGTAGGAATGCTAGAAAAGGACCGCATCCACATCACGGGCTGACACCCGGGCTGAAGGAAAGTGCGACCTCAAGCAAAGGATTCCGTATTTATCTGGCACACGTGTCTACACCGTAATGCTGTGTAGAGATTGCATCAATCTCGCTCAGTATCCGGTTCTAGCAAAAAGTGTGCACCATCATGAGAAAGGCAATATACTCCGCGTCCCTATTCAACACCGTCCATTTACCTGCTCATGGTTCCGCATCGATTCCATGTCTTCCGATGCTGCGAATATACAGCGATCGGTACGTGGAACACCGTCCATTTACCTGCTCATGGTTCCGCATCGATTCCATGTCTTCCGATGCTGCGAATATACAGCGATCGGTACGTGGTTTCTCGCCATCTTGTGAGATGGACCCTCCGGGAACTGGAAAGGGAATAGGGTAAAAACGAAGATTGTAGCGTAACGTCACATTATCGAACAACACACCAAGAGCCCTAAAAAACAATCAACACTTACCGAGTAATCCACCAGCAATTAAGATATCGAATAATACTTCACCGTAGCGACGATAGTCGAGTTTATTACCAGCGCTGTCAAGGTACTTGTAAATTTGCTCTAAATCTTCAGCTGAATCGAGACCTGCAATGACCGCGTCACGGAATCCCGTGGGGTCATTCTTCTCTCTTTCATCTGTGGGGAGAGACGGCGAAGAAAACGGGAAAAATCTATTAATTCTACCTATCGAAAGCGATTTTCTTAGCACACAGATAAGATCAATGGACGTTTTCATCTCGAATTGTTCTGTAGCCAGGCTGCGTGTTACGGCACGTGTGGAGCGTATCACGTGCATAACATAGCTAAGCCGAAGCCTATATTGATCTCACAGTTTTGAAACATTTTTTACCACAAACTGGTGATGGAATATAGCACCAAGCCTGTGGTCCACAACTGTGCAGACGGTCGCGATTCTCACAAAATTTAACCTGATAATGGATAGCCAACATTTTTTTCTGTATACTTGTAGCCTGACTGCGTGTTACAACAAATATAGAACGAATTTCATTTGCATAACATAGCTTAGCCGAAGCCTATCTTTCTCTAACAGTTTTCGTTTTTTAGATACATCAACCAGTGAATATTAAGCTGACTGGCTTTTGCATCACAACTGTCCCTCTTATGCCAAAAGGATGCAACAATTCGATTGAAACATATCAAGCTATTAGACGCGTGCCGTTTAAGTCCAACGCTATCGTTAACAAAGCCACCACGTGTGTTTTACTAGTTTCACGTAAAACTAGTTTAGTAGCATTCGCTTAGTGGATGATAGACCTTTGGCATGATCGACATAACGCATAGCCTCCAGTGATCCTGGTGCCACAGTAGAGAAGTAGGGTTGGGAGGCAAGAGACAACCAAACTTACGGCTACGGCTAGGAAACGATATTGCGAGATAAAACACTTACCCATCCACAGGGCCGTCATGCGAGCGAGTTTGATCCTTTCGAGTGGAGTAAAACCCTTGATGAAGATCAGAATTTTCTTCATTTCCTCTTCAAACATTTTCTCGAGATACTTATATCGACGCATAAGCCGAATAAAGATCTGCAAAAAAACGAAAAAAAACGATGGTGAATCTCATTGTTCTTGTTTCACATAAGTGGTAAATGTAGGAATGCTAGAAAAGGACCGCATCCACATCACGGGCTGACACCCGGACTGAAGGAAAGTGCGACCTCAAGCAAAGGATTCCGTATTTATCTGGCACACGTGTCTACACCGTAATGCTGTGTAGAGATTGCATCAATCTCGCTCAGTATCCGGTTCTAGCAAAAAGTGTGCACCACCATGAGGAAGGCAATATACGCCGCGCCCCCATTCTACACCGTCCATTTACCTGCTCATGGTTCCGCATCGATTCCATGTCTTCCGATGCTGCGAATATACAGCGATCGGTACGTGGTGTTCAGCACTTGCGGCGGAATGGAACCATTAGCTAGAATGGGTGGGGAAGGACAGAACGAAACGAACGTGTGAAAATGATATTCTTATAGCACATCGTTCTGTTGTGTTGTAGTAGTCTCACAGACCCGAATGAGAAATTGGAGAAGCAAGAGAGATTTGTAATAGTCTTCATTGACGCCAAACGTCAAGAGATGTACGGACGGATAATGGCGTAAGCAAAAGGACTATCATTTTAGGGTAGATTGCTATAGGCACTGTAATTTCTTGTTACAAAAAAAAATCTTTTCCCGTGGTAATACAGCTCGGAGGATGCGAATGGACACCCCGTGGTCACAAGATACGTGTGATGAACGTATCTTATCCGCTATTTCTCCTGCTCCACACGAAAAATAAATTTCAATTTATCTCTTTCTTTCCTCTCTTGACGACGTGGCTCTTTACTTTTTTTTGATCGTAGTGTATGCGTTTTGTCTCAACCGATCTGTAAAGACAACACACGTAATGAAAAGAGCATGGAACAAGTGAAACAAATGCAAACGACATTCGAATATTCGCGAATATTCGCGAGCAGTAATGAAATGTAACGAATCGTGCTGTTCTACCTTTCTCTGGACTTTCACACATTAGAGCAAGAAAATTAAAATAATGTTAACATAAGACACGAAAACATCTCCTCAACAAAGGCGATTGCAATATGGGTCCCGGACAAAACTGTCTCCCCACCGGTAAGTAGAGAGATAGTGAAACGGAACATACATGAGAATGTTATAGCTAAATAAAAAATAACAAAAAATAAAATAAAGCTTACTTAGTTACTGGTTTTCCGCAAAAATGAAGACGGGTCGGGTCCGAATCTATCCAATCAACAAACGAGACGTGTAAATTATTGAGGAAAGAAAATATGACAACAAAATAAAGACTAGCGCGCTCGGTTGCCTCGCTTCCGGGTTTGGAATTCTTGCGTACCCTTCTTTTTCCTCTCACTGTGCTTGGCTATGTGCTCTCCTACACAACTGGCTAGGTGGAAATTTCGTTTGTCTTCCGGTGAGAAAGTTTCGCAAGCGATGAAATGGGATAGTTGGGTGGTGGTTTGTGTGATGAAAACGGTGACACTAACTTCTACCAAAAAGAAGAGAAACCAAGGAAACGAAACAAATAAGCACAATGAAAAATTGCACCCTAAGTGAATGAAAACAGTGGAAGCAATTTTATCGTTAGGAGCCTTTGCCCCTTCTCGCGTGCAGAACGTGAACGCAGATCATTTGCCCAAGTAATACAATTTTAACTCATTATTTTAAGAAACATTTTAAGAAAAAGCTGAAATTAAATTGCTTGAAGCATAACAATGGCACCGCATAGCTTCATAATAGAAACCATTTCCAAGGAAAAAAATCAACCATCCGGCTTCCTACGATCCGTGTGTGACGATTAGAGTAGTGTCTGCTGACACGTCATTCTGACGATTCTTCGCTTTTAATTGCCCTACAAACACCTCTTATAACCGGTTCGAGTACAAAATCATCTCCCCATCTGGTTTTCGCTCCTCCACTGCGTAGCGAATCTAATCTCCTCTATCGGGTATACCCTGAAGGTGTACGAGTATCTCGTTAAGATACGGGCAAATTGTCACACGTGTTCAAAGCCGTGCTAGTAACATACGAGAAAATACTTCCAATGAAAAAAGGGAAAATCATCTCATGTTGCCAAATTACAACACACACCACATCAACAGATGCTGTACTTTTAACCTCCAAGCAGGCCACTTTCGTCTTTTCCGATTACAAACACACAGCAACCTTTGTAAAGGTTATGTATGCTGTTTGTAACGAAGCACAGCCAGCAGGCAAAATATTATCAACCCTCTACTAAAGGTCGTCGCAGTCGTAGATGATGACGACAACGAAATGCCCTTTCTACGCACTTCTGCATCGGTAGCAAACGGCATGACACATTGCGCCGACGAAAAAGTTAGGTTAGTATTTCCTTTCCCCATCTGCCGCACACACCAGTGCGACAGCGCGAATGCGGGAGGAGCGCAGCGGGGCGGCTTGAAGGGTTGAAAATTTAAACGCAAACGATAGGGTCGTGTGTGTACGTCCTTGTAAAGTTTTACTCGACGAACGGACACACAACCGAACGAGAAACGTGTAGGTTGCTCAAGGCGACATAGAAACGAGAGGCATCGTATTTTGACGAACTTTAGTTTAATTTTTATATGTAAAGTAATATTTTTAAAAAGAAACGTAAAGTAATGGAAATCTGAATGAGGCGCAAAATTATGTAAATATTTTGATAGAAATGCCATAAAAATTATGTAGAAAAAAAGAATTCAACAAATATGACAGGTGATGTGCATAAAAAAAAAACCATTTCCAAGGAAAAAAATCAACCATCCGGCTTCCTACGATCCGTGTGTGACGATTAGAGTAGTGTCTGCTGACACGTCATTCTGACGATTCTTCGCTTTTAATTGCCCTACAAACACCTCTTATAACCGGTTCGAGTACAAAATCATCTCCCCATCTGGTTTTCGCTCCTCCACTGCGTAGCGAATCTAATCTCCTCTATCGGGTATACCCTGAAGGTGTACGAGTATCTCGTTAAGATACGGGCAAATTGTCACACGTGTTCAAAGCCGTGCTAGTAACATACGAGAAGATACTTCCAATGAAAAAAGGGAAAATCATCTCATGTTGCCAAATTACAACACACACCACATCAACAGATGCTGTACTTTTAACCTCCAAGCAGGCCACTTTCGTCTTTTCCGATTACAAACACACAGCAACCTTTGTAAAGGTTATGTATGCTGTTTGTAACGAAGCACAGCCAGCAGGCAAAATATTATCAACCCTCTACTAAAGGTCGTCGCAGTCGTAGATGATGACGACAACGAAATGCCCTTTCTACGCACTTCTGCATCGGTAGCAAACGGCATGACACATTGCGCCGACGAAAAAGTTAGGTTAGTATTTCCTTTCCCCATCTGCCGCACACACCAGTGCGACAGCGCGAATGCGGGAGGAGCGCAGCGGGGCGGCTTGAAGGGTTGAAAATTTTCCATCAGCCCCGCGCACGCTGTCGTGCAACGTGACGAAACGCAAAAAATATGCACATTTCTAAATGTGCTCCCATCTTCTGCCATCGCCAGTGAACAAAGCTGGCGAAAAAATACCACCCGTTCCTATTTTCGAACCACTTCGAAACACAAAGAGAAGGGTGCGTGTTAAAAGCGGCCTGCAATATACACGACACGCCATTCCACATTCCGTGTACACAGTAGCCATCTTTGAAACTCTCTTCTGCTTGGAACGGAAATCTTCGAGATAAGACACTGAAAGGCGGTGATCAGCCAGTTTTTGCCACCATTTCCGCTGCCAGGCTGCTCAACAACGATGACTAATGCGTACGAATCGACGCCATGATGAACGCCAGAAATTCAACCTGAAATTCCGGCGAGGGTGGTGCTGCTGCACCTACAAAATTTCCATTTGAACAACTCGCTATAGATTTGTCCCGAACCGGAATTGCACCGTCGTGGACATACGGTATTCACGCCGTGCCTAAAACCGTCCTAATTATCTGCTAACCTGCACTTTTTACTCGCCCCCCGAAGCGCAAGGGCGAAAGCGGTGGCCTTTACTTACGAATTTTCAGGTCGCGTAGCACTTACTTGACTGAACACAACGAATGCTTTTTATTCCGATCCTACGGAAATGTACTGTTTCCCTTCCTACAAAGCTAAGTAGGCAAACTTGAAAAAATGTTACCTCCAACAGCAGCAGCACAAACTACACGACCTCTTTCTTCGATTTTTTTTGTTAAAAGAAAGAAAGGTAGAAGAAGAACAGCAGCAAATAAAAATGGCAGCCACGAAGACGGCCGAACATGTTCGAAAAGCCGAAGTTTAGATGTTCGAAAATTGTTTCGAAACAAAAACATGAAATGGAGCTCCACAGAAAGTATTTAACTCGATGGCCTAAACCGGTACAGCAACCACCTTTTAACCAGGCCAACACTCGCACTTCCGGCAGAGCAAGTTTCTGCTTATTTGTGCTCAGAGTTTCTAGTTATATTGGACCGGTTACGCACGGGCAAATAAAAATTATTTATCTTGGATTTCACATTGGTTGCACGAATAAAACACAACATCGAGAAGAAATGGATTAATCCAATGGAACGAACTGCCATTTCAAATCGTAATACACACTGTGCACTGACAATCGGGATACTGGTGCAGCCAGCATCTTCGAAAGCGAATAACTTTTGGTTGTGCATTCCTGTTTAGCTCAAACATTAAATAGAAATATAGAAAAATATTCTAGTTTTCGAATATGCTTGCTGTTGCTTTCTACCTTCACCCCGGGCTTTTTGTTTTCATCGAAGAAATGTCCATGTCTTTCTGATCTTCTTTTTCGAAAGTTTTTTTTTTAATCCCAAATTTGAGATGCTTTTCAAAATTTTTATAACACCTCTAATCTAGTGATAATTTATTGAAGTTTTTACTCCAACATTTTCAATAAAAAATCAATAAAACACATTATTATTTTGCACCATCTATTCATAAATACACCTTGGGCCATGTCTTGACTTTTTTACATGTCTTGACAGTTTTTATGTTTTTTTTTATCCATATCAAAACATGGCATCGTTCGTAGCTGCAAGTCGTGCGGCAATCAAATTTCTGCAGGTATGCATACGAAAACAACCTATATCTTGCTTAACTTAACAATTACGGTCACGTTTTAGCTTCCCTCCTCTGGATTCCTGGCCCCATGCCTTCAGAATGCAACACTCATCAACCAACAGCAGGTACGGCACCGGCGTACGAAACACTGGGACCCCAAATGGAAGCGATTGCGTAAAGCAAAGTTCGTCAAGATCGACATACCGAACCTGAACGAAAAACCGGACGAAATGTCGCAGGAGCAAATCAAGACGCGCATGAAGGAACGGGGCATTCTACCGCCGCGGCCCTGGCTGGAACGCCCGTTCTACATCAGTTGCACGGGCGGCGTCTTCGAGCCGTACGTGCCGCCGGAGGGCGACGGTCGCATGTCGGCCATCTCGCGCGAGGGCGCCAAACAGAAGATCGAACAGCTGGAGAAGAAAACCAAATCGATGATGGCCATCCGGAAGATTCGCAACTACGATGAAGATTTCGAACCGCCGGAGTTCGCCGTGCTCGCGCAAGACATCTACGTCGATGCGCACCGGACGCTGTGCGAGAAGAACAAGTACAAGCTGCGGGAGATCGTTACCGAGCGGGCGTACCCGGAGCTGATGCACAACGTTGCCGACAAGACGATCCGCTGGCAGTTTCTGAAGTCCCTAGAACCGCCGCGTGTTGTGCATGCGCGCTGCACGGACGTGATCACGAAGGAGAACATCTTCGCCCAGGTCACGGTGCGTTTCCACAGCCAGCAAACGTTGGCCATTTACGATCGGTTCGGGCGCCTGATGCATGGCAGTGAGACGGTGCCGAAGGATTGCCTTGAGTACGTGGTGTTTGAGAAGCATCTGGCCAACGAGTACGGTGTGTGGCGGCTGCACGAGAAGATTATTCCCGACTGGATGCCACCGAAGGCGCCAGCATTCATCACGTACCGTGTGGACGATGAGCCGCCGGTTGTGGCTACGGAGGCGAAATCGAAGGCTGTCGTTCCGGAGGCCGATAAGGGCAAAACGGAAACAGTCGCAACGGCTTGAGGGGTGGGACAAATGTTCCCTTTAATGTTGATGCATTATTAGTCATAATAATAAAAGTATACATGTATAATAACACTGGCGTCAAATGTGTGCAATTACAATGCAATACAACGTTGGTGTACGAAGGGCAAGGTGTACAATAGGCGCTTGAGAAAGAAAATACATTTTTAGGCACCAAACCTCACATATGAAGTAGGAGTAATAGTTTTAAAAAATAGTTTTAGTGAGGTGGGTTACATTTATTTCAAAATATGACATTCGAATTGAAAAGCTAAAACTCCAAAGCTCGTAGTCGATTCATGTATCATAATTTTATTTCGATTTCCACTCGATTGGGAATTCCGTTTTACAGATTGGGGTTCCACAATCTATTTTGATTCCCACTCTTTTAATAATCTCTAACCCACTTACTCCATCCATTGGGTTTCGAATCCCTGAAGCGATCACAAACACAATTAAAGTCAGTTAAATTAAAAGTACTACTAGCAGTTTGTTGACCGAGTCGAATCCAAATGGTGTGTGAACAAATGTGAGTCAACCCTCTGTATAGATGTGTTATTCTCACTTTTATTATAAAACTTTTTTAATGGTTTAATAGGCGGTTTTTTTATGTTCCGAAGGCGTACTTTATTTTGAAACCACGTGATATCTAATATACTTACCGCAACAAATTCGCAAGCATACCAAGATTCGTCTCGACCAACATATTTAAAACAAAATTAAATAATTTATTCTCAAGCCATCTTCGCTTATTCTACCTTCCAGTAGTAGGCGCCGAT
>KZ072312.1:70125-80150 GCA_002091845.1 Anopheles cracens
GGGATATATAGCGGCACTGGCATATATTTTATGATACTTTATTCGCCCTACCCAAACCGGCTGCAGTTTTTATTGCGAACGGTTTTTACGGAACATTCCCAGCCGGGTGTTAAACTCAACATAATACGGCGCAGTGACGTTGCGAGTGTAGCAGCCGATCGATTTTGTTTTGCGCGCCGCTTCATCTATCTCGGGCAGATCTTCTCCGTAGAAGCAGCAGTACCAAGGGATTAATAAAAAATCAAATATATCAGCGTTTCAAAACAACCAACGTGCTTTCGCTAACATCTCGACGTGGCCTGCCCGCGGTGCGCCATCAGTTTTCGAAACTTATCGTTAAACGATGCTTTCAATGTTTGACGAAAAGGTGAATCGGAGCGCGCCATCAAGCACCACTAAAGCCATAGGTGATCACAATTTATCCTCGCTTGGGCCGATCCCGGCGGGGAAGATGAGTTTCGAAAACTGTCGACTGTCGCTCCGTGACTCCAGACGAAGGATGGACACAAACACCGCGAAGTGACCATCACAGTACGTAATACCTCCACCTAACGACGTGTTGCGGTCTCGTCCGACGGTGGAGCTGCCGTGCGTGGAAATTGACATCAAACGATTCATTTTTGCCCCAGCGAGTCGACAAATGACGACAGTAAACGTGCAGTTATCAGCGTTAATAATAAAACAGTGCACTTTTCTTTTTGTTACAAGCGTGATCGCAAAACTGAAACGTTTTTTTCTTTTTCTTCAAGCGTGTTTTATTATAGAACCGCGCTAATCGCATAAATCTTTTGCTATTCTTTGTTCTTCATTGTGATTCGTTTATGTTTAAGAGTATAATGCACAGATAGCTTCCATTTCAAAAGTAGCTACTAGTTAACAGATACGCTGAAACGGTTGGCTCGCTCCAAAATAATCCACCATAAAACGATCGTAACATGATCTTTGTATATAGCGTGAAGGTATAAAAAAACAATCGAAAGATTGATCAACACAAAACTGTCGATCATCAACCGGAAGATCATAGTTGCACCCAACATAAACAACGGCCAACGTAAACCGGAAGCGTCTCTTGTTGGCGATGGGTACCTTTTCAGATCAACGGTGTCGGGCTAGTTGCTCTGTCACTCCAACTGATGGCCACCATTTGGTTACAGGATGGTAGATACCTAGCTCTGAGCTACGGTGTACAGTTTCGGCGGAAGGAGAAGACACGACAAAAAAGAAACACCAACTCAAAACAAACCCTTTCTTCTTCAAGCGTGTTTTATTATAGAACCACGCTAATCGCATAAATCTTTTGCTATTCTTTGTTCTTAATTGTGATTCGTTTATGTTTAAGAGTATAATGCACAGATAGCTTCAATTTCAAAAGTAGCTACTAGTTAACAAATACGCTGAAATGGTTGGCTCCCTCCAAAATAATACACCATAAAACGATCGTAACATGACCTGTGTATATAGCGTGAAGGTATAAAAAAAACATCGGAAGATTGATCAACACAAAACTGTCGATCATCAACCGGAAGATCATAGTTGCACCCAACATAAACAACGGCCAACGTAAACCGGAAGCGTCTCTTGTTGGCGATGGGTACCTTTTCAGATCAACGGTGTCGGGCTAGTTGCTCTGTCACTCCAACTGATGGCCACCATTTGGTTACAGGATGGTAGATACCTAGCTCTGAGCTACGGTGTACAGTTTCGGCGGAAGGAGAAGACACGACAAAAAAGAAACACCAACTCAAAACAAACCCTAAAATAAAACCACCGCGTACCGTAAGTCACGTTTCAAGCCGCGTGTAGTCAACGCCACCGAGCCGAACTCTCGAGCGTCGAAACAGACGAATGAATGGCGTTCCCCGCGATACAGTCGCACGGCTAATGTCCGGCAACGGGCCTGGTGAATGTTAATTTCGGTCGTGCTACAAATGAAACACACCGGCTGTGAACTGTTGAACTGTGGCTGGATGGTTTTGCGAGTTCCATACGCCACTCATGCTGGACGTACTTGAAGATTGCCTTCAACGCCCTGTAGAAAGTAAAACCAGCTACCTTGGAAAGTGTCTGTCTCTGTAGCAACGTTCCGGCTTGCGGTTGTGACAATAGCCTAGCTCTAATGCGGCACCGAATTGTTTTATTATGTATGTAATTCAAATAAACTCCTAACGGCACGGAGTCAAGACTCGGACGCAACCTAGCTCTGAGCTACGGTGTACAGTTTCGGCGGAAGGAGAAGACACGACAAAAAAGAAACACCAACTCAAAACAAACCCTAAAATAAAACCACCGCGTACCGTAAGTCACGTTTCAAGCCGCGCGTAGTCAACGCCACCGAGCCGAACTCTCGAGCGTCGAAACAGACGAATGAATCGCGTTCCCCGCGTTACAGTCGCATGGCTAATGTCCGGCAACGGGCCTGGTGAATGTTAATTTCGGTCGTGCTACAAATGAAACACACCGGCTGTGAACTGTTGAACTGTGGCTGGACGGTTTTGCGAGTTCCATACGCCACTCATGCTGGACGTACTTGAAGATTGCCTTCAACGCCCTGTAGAAAGTAAAACCAGCTACCTTGGAAAGTGTCTGTCTCTGTAGCAACGTTCCGGCTTGCGGTTGTGACAATAGCCTAGCTCTAATGCGGCACCGAATTGTTTTATTATGTATGTAATTCAAATAAACTCCTAACGGCACGGAGTCAAGACTCGGACGCAACCTACTTGATACACGCCCGAGCTGGAGGGAAGACAAAATAAACAGCACAGCAGAAGCTGGCGAATGTTATGAAACTGAACCGAACCGTGAGCATACTGTCCTATGCACGATACTTTAAGGCTTTCTCGTACTTGCGGTAATGGGCAACGGGTCGCTTGTTTATGTGCACCGCTAGTGCCCCGGAAGTTGCTGGATGAGAAAACAGATGGCTAATAGTCGGTTCAAGCTGTACAACACTCGACCGCACTTAAGCCCCAAATGAGCCTATGTTTGTGGGAGGGACATGCAGATAGTTACGAAAACAGTTCACTTTTCAACGGAGGACAATCTTCTTGGCATAATTTCAATTGATGAAATTAAACCATAAACATACGAAGTGCAACATGTGTTTGCAATAAGGTGGCATTATACACAGTAGCACAGGAGGAGCATAGGGCATTGCTATTTTTAGAGCACCCTTGCCCGGCTCTTGCCGTAGCTTCGCCTTCTGCCACGTTCACAAAATATTATCCAAACATCTGAACCTCATGAAGCAAAACTCATCAATGGCACCCGAGGGATTCGAGGCGCTGACTAAACCATTCTCGGTCGGAGATAAAACTCTAACTAACCGACGATCGCTCCGACTCCTCGCATGCTACGTTCCCGACTCTGTCGCTCCTCCAGCCACAGTTGTAGCTAATAAATCCAATTTGTCCATTCAGCGCTCAGACTGAATCATGTCCATTGTTTATCAAAACAGAACGCGTATCTGCATTTTTTGCCACTTAAAGTGGGTTTCAGTGCATCGCGCCCTCCGTCCTGCAATTGTGTCTTGTTCTTGATATAGCGTCACACTACTGGCGCATTAGGGACCGAGGGAAGTTTATTTCACTTTTCTTCGTATCCCGGACGTCGCCCTGACCAGCAGATTCTTGTACGAATTCTTGGAATGTAGTGGAGCGGTGAATATAAATGATGCACAGATAGCTTCAATTTCAAAAGTAGCTACTAGTTAACAAATACGCTGAAATGGTTGGCTCCCTCCAAAATAATACACCATAAAACGATCGTAACATGACCTGTGTATATAGCGTGAAGGTATAAAAAAAACATCGGAAGATTGATCAACACAAAACTGTCGATCATCAACCGGAAGATCATAGTTGCACCCAACATAAACAACGGCCAACGTAAACCGGAAGCGTCTCTTGTTGGCGATGGGTACCTTTTCAGATCAACGGTGTCGGGCTAGTTGCTCTGTCACTCCAACTGATGGCCACCATTTGGTTACAGGATGGTAGATACCTAGCTCTGAGCTACGGTGTACAGTTTCGGCGGAAGGAGAAGACACGACAAAAAAGAAACACCAACTCAAAACAAACCCTAAAATAAAACCACCGCGTACCGTAAGTCACGTTTCAAGCCGCGCGTAGTCAACGCCACCGAGCCGAACTCTCGAGCGTCGAAACAGACGAATGAATCGCGTTCCCCGCGTTACAGTCGCATGGCTAATGTCCGGCAACGGGCCTGGTGAATGTTAATTTCGGTCGTGCTACAAATGAAACACACCGGCTGTGAACTGTTGAACTGTGGCTGGATGGTTTTGCGAGTTCCATACGCCACTCATGCTGGACGTACTTGAAGATTGCCTTCAACGCCCTGTAGAAAGTAAAACCAGCTACCTTGGAAAGTGTCTGTCTCTGTAGCAACGTTCCGGCTTGCGGTTGTGACAATAGCCTAGCTCTAATGCGGCACCGAATTGTTTTATTATGTATGTAATTCAAATAAACTCCTAACGGCACGGAGTCAAGACTCGGACGCAACCTACTTGATACACGCCTGAGCTAGAGGAAAGACAAAATAAACAGCACAGCAGAAGCTGGCGAATGTTATGAAACTGAACCGAACCGTGAGCACACTGTCCTATGCACGATACTTTAAGGCTTTCTCGTACTTGCGGTAATGGGCAACGGGTCGCTTGTTTATGTGCACCGCTAGTGCCCCGGAAGTTGCTGGATGAGAAAACAGATGGCTAATAGTCGGTTCAAGCTGTACAACACTCGACCGCACTTAAGCCCCAAATGAGCCTATGCTTGTGGGAGGGACATGCAGATAGTTACGAAAACAGTTCACTTTTCAACGGAGGACAATCTTCTTGGCATAATTTCAATTGATGAAATTAAACCATAAACATACGAAGTGCAACATGTGTTTGCAATAAGGTGGCATTATACACAGTAGCACAGGAGGAGCATAGGGCATTGCTATTTTTAGAGCACCCTTGCCCGGCTCTTGCCGTAGCTTCGCCTTCTGCCACGTTCACAAAATATTATCCAAACATCTGAACCTCATGAAGCAAAACTCATCAATGGCACCCGAGGGATTCGAGGCGCTGACTAAACCATTCTCGGTCGGAGATAAAACTCTAACTAACCGACGATCGCTCCGACTCCTCGCATGCTACGTTCCCGACTCTGTCGCTCCTCCAGCCACAGTTGTAGCTAATAAATCCAATTTGTCCATTCAGCGCTCAGACTGAATCATGTCCATTGTTTATCAAAACAGAACGCGTATCTGCATTTTTGCCACTTAAAGTGGTTTTCAGTGCATCGCGCCCTCCGTCCTGCAATTGTGTCTTGTTCTTGATATAGCGTCACACTACTGGCGCATTAGGGACCGAGGGAAGTTTATTTCACTTTTCTTCGTATCCCGGACGTCGCCCTGACCAGCAGATTCTTGTACGAATTCTTGGAATGTAGTGGAGCGGTGAATATAAATGTGGTTGTATCAACGCGCAGAGTGGTGTGTCCACTGCCACTGGTCCCCAACGAATATGCAATTTTCACATGAAGACACGTGGGATGCATGGCAAAGAGATAACCCAGGTCCGTTCGTCGCATTTCCGCCGCCAAGTAGCACTCACAAGCTGTCTTCGTACTTTCTCGACCTTCATGACTAGCTTGGAACGTAGATTGGTTTTGAAGCACATTTCTCCCGGGAGGTCGCTGAGAAAGCGACCAAGATCAAGGCAACGCCAGTCGTGCTGGTTGCCCGTGGGAGAGAGTGAGCAAAGAGTGCTTCATTCATCCGTTTACCACAACCCATTCAGCCATCCATCGTTTTATTTTTCAATTCGTGAAAAAAAACGATTAATGACCGCTGCGTACGGAAAATCAAACACACAGACGTATTGCAGCTATCGCGATACGAGAGGACAATGATGGGAAGTACTGCTATCGGTTGGGTTAGAAATTTAGGCGAGCGAAAGAAAGAGTTCAACTATCGCTAGCGACTACTGGAAGTTTATTTCACTTTTCTTCGTATCCCGGACGTCGCCCTGACCAGCAGATTCTTGTACGAATTCTTGGAATGTAGTGGAGCGGTGAATATAAATGTGGTTGTATCAACGCGCAGAGTGGTGTGTCCACTGCCACTGGTCCCCAACGAATATGCAATTTTCACATGAAGACACGTGGGATGCATGGCAAAGAGATAACCCAGGTCCGTTGGTCGCATTTCCGCCGCCAAGAAGCACTCACAAGCTGTCTTCGTACTTTCTCGACCTTCATAAAAAAACTAGCTTGGAACGTAGATTGGTTTTGAAGTACATTTCTCCCGGGAGGTCGCTGAAAAAGCGACCAAGATCAAGGCAACGCCAGTCGTGCTGGTTGCCCGTGGGATAGAGTGAGCAAAGAGTGCTTCATTCATCCGCTTACTACAACCCATTCAGCCATCCATCGTTTTATTTTTCAATTCGTGAAAAAAAAACGATTAATGACCGCTGCGTACGGAAAATCAAACACACAGACGTATTGCAGCTATCGCGATACGAGAGGACAATGATGGGAAGTACTGCTATCGGTTGGGTTAGAAATTTAGGCGAGCGAAAGAAAGAGTTCAACTATCGCTAGCGACTACTGCAGCCAGCAGATCAACCTAGTTTCCATTCACAACCAGCGACTTGCAATTCATTGTTATCTGGTCTTCTTCTCGTTACTTCTCTCCCTTTCTTTCTCTCTCTCTCTCCTTTCGAACCACCATACGTGAGATGCATGCAGTGGGAGTCATTTGAGTAGACGAAGGAAGTAGCTTACACCGCCCCGTTTCACATGTCCCGGGCGTATCATTATTTACATATTTTTGCACTGTCTGGCCACGTGAGGTGGACGTACCGTACGTAAATGACGCACCCGTGAAAAGAATTCACAACAAACCCGTCGCTTATCGTCGGCAGGGAGCGGATCGCCGCGACTTGTCGAAAAACGTCGCCCTTCTCGAAAGATGTTTACGCGCGGACCGTGCCTGTTTGTTCCAGATTCTTCCACGTCTGCTAGAAGAAGACGTGCAAGCAAAAATGGCAAAGAGATAACCCAGGTCCGTTGGTCGCATTTCCGCCGCCAAGAAGCACTCACAAGCTGTCTTCGTACTTTCTCGACCTTCATAAAAAAACTAGCTTGGAACGTAGATTGGTTTTGAAGTACATTTCTCCCGGGAGGTCGCTGAAAAAGCGACCAAGATCAAGGCAACGCCAGTCGTGCTGGTTGCCCGTGGGAGAGAGTGAGCAAAGAGTGCTTCATTCATCCGTTTACCACAACCCATTCAGCCATCCATCGTTTTTTTTTTCATTCGTGAAAAAAAAACGATTAATGACCGCTGCGTACGGAAAATCAAACACACAGACGTATTGCAGCTATCGCGATACGAGAGGACAATGATGGGAAGTACTGCTATCGGTTGGGTTAGAAATTTAGGCGATCGAAGGAAAGAGTTCAACTATCGCTAGCGACTACTGCAGCCAGCAGATCAACCTAGTTTCCATTCACAACCAGCGACTTGCAATTCATTGTTATCTGGTCTTCTTCTCGTTACTTCTCTCCCTTTCTTTCTCTCTCTCTCTCTCTCTCTCTCCTTTCGGAGCACCATACGTGAGATGCATTCAGTGGGAGTCATTTGAGTAGACGAAGGAAGTAGCTTACACCGCCCCGTTTCACATGTCCCGGGCGTATCATTATTTACATATTTTTGCACTGTCTGGCCACGTGAGGTGGACGTACCGTACGTAAATGACGCACCCGTGAAAAGAATTCACAACAAACCCGTCGCTTATCGTCGGCAGGGAGCGGATCGCCGCGACTTGTCGAAAAACGTCGCCCCTCTCGAAAGATGTTTACGCGCGGACGGTGCCTGTTTGTTCCAGATTCTTCCACGTCTGCTAGAAGAAGACGTGCAAGCAAAAATGTCACGCTGGAACACAACATTTGTGTGCCGTGGTGTGCTTTATCAGCTGAGATGTATAAATTCGCAGCAAATGCATGCGAGGCGATCGAAGGAAAGAGTTCAACTATCGCTAGCGACTACTGCAGCCAGCAGATCAACCTAGTTTCCATTCACAACCAGCGACTTGCAATTCATTGTTATCTGGTCGTCTTCTCGTTTCTTCTCTCCCTTTCTTTCTCTCTCTCTCTCCTTTCGAACCACCATACGTGAGATGCATGCAGTGGGAGTCATTTGAGTAGACGAAGGAAGTAGCTTACACCGCCCCGTTTCACATGTCCCGGGCGTATCATTATTTACATATTTTTGCACTGTCTGGCCACGTGAGGTGGACGTACCGTACGTAAATGACGCACCCGTGAAAAGAATTCACAACAAACCCGTCGCTTATCGTCGGCAGGGAGCGGATCGCCGCGACTTGTCGAAAAACGTCGCCCCTCTCGAAAGATGTTTACGCGCGGACGGTGCCTGTTTGTTCCAGATTCTTCCACGTCTGCTAGAAGAAGACGTGCAAGCAAAAATGTCACGCTGGAACACAACATTTGTGTGCCGTGGTGTGCTTTATCATCTGAGATGTATAAATTCGCAGCAAATGCATGCGCGGCCGCACGGCGATGTGATGCTCTTGTGGCGTCACCGATGGAGAGATATTGCAGGGCAAGTTATTTGCCTTAGGACATTGGAAGTTTGTCATAAGTTTAATTTCGTTGGACATTCGCCCATAGTTTGTGTACATTCGCTTACCAGCTAATGAGCCCTAAAGAAGCCATCGACATATTGGTTGTGATATAATTAACCACATCCATACCAATGCTTCTCATTACAGCCTTTCTTCGGCGGTCATTTTCGCTACATTTTTATATTCCCTATTTCCAAGGTTTACAGCAAACTATAAAGCCTGGCAGCCGCGAAGAAGTGGACAGCATAGAAAGTACGGGAGTAAACGTTAGGCGAACAAATCGGAAACGGTAGCCAGTTTTTATTGCCCAACTGGGAGCGTGCTGGGAGGCGAAACTCCAACAAGAAAAAAACCAACAACCTCTCCACACCGGATCCGGAAGGAAGAGAGCCTTTAGTGATTGTGTTGGTGTTTTGCTGTCTTATTCATTTCTTACAGAAAAGCGTATCCGTCCAGACAATGGCCCTAAACAGTCTGCAGAGGCCGTCCGGCAAACGACCGGACCACCGGGCACCAAGCGGACAACAATTGGTCAACCGTACCGGAGCGAGACTTCTTCTTTCGCTAATTTGTGATGCCTCTCTCCACCTTGTGGCTGCCGCTGCCCGATTGACCAACAAACCGGGCGCAGCATGCTGCACAGAAAGGAAAGTGGCCGTCGCTGCCAGCGTGAAGCGTCGCGGCAAATCAGTTTTCCGAAGCGAAACAATTCCAGCATATCTTCCTGCCTTTTTTGTTGTTGTTATGCTGTTGTTGTTCAGCAAAAGCAAGTAAAATTAGACCCCGCGCAGAAAACTGTACACGAGCGGGCAGGGAGAAAGAACTCGGTGCTGTTGTGGTGTGTTTCTTTTTGGCTGGTACGACCAACAACGAGCGAAAATATGCGAAACGCTCATTCCGGTCGGATAATTGGAAAAGTGGACCAATTACCCGTGCCCCATTCGCTACCGGCATTCGTCAACTGATCATAATCATGCCTGCAGCGCATCTTTGAGCGACAACACAATTGCGCCGAATGTGCAGTGAGCTTCTTTATTCGCGCGGAGAACGAGGAGCAAGCAGGCAGCGTCGGTACACGGAGGGCACGAAAAGATGTGATTTGAAGACGCAAAACGGTCTTGTGCGAGTGCGCTGATCTCTTCCGCGCGCTGGGGAAGGTTAGCGCATTTGAATAGAACATGGTGGCAGTTCTTAAATTAAACTTCCAGCCGACAGACTGGGCACACCACTGGGGTTTGATAGGTAGCTCAATATCCAAATCGTGGCGACCAAGAACCCTTCGTCACATACTAACCAAACAAGTACAATTAACCATCAACTACCTACGGTATCTTTCAAACCAAACTATGTACGATTTACGAAATCTCGTCCTAAACAA
>KZ072312.1:80852-104744 GCA_002091845.1 Anopheles cracens
GACGTAGGCCACTGGATCTTTCGGTGTACCTGGAAGATACCTCGATCTTGATCGTTCCTTGCATGCAAGCCGAAGATCGTCTTTTGATATCGACACGCAAGGTTTTTAGGAGCTAGCTATCTTCTCCTGCACTGAACCTGCTCTTAAGGAGGGTTTGATCTTTTACCAGAGGTAACATATTCAAACGAAATTAAATGTAACTTTGGCATCACTTATGAGTGAAGCATGAAAAGCAGTTGCATTACTAGCAATGTCGCAATCGCCGGACTGGTCAAGATCAACCCAAAATACAAACCAGCGCAATACCCTCCACAAACACTCCTTGGCCGAGGATGGGGTATTGCACTTTAAATTCGCGATCACACAACGGAGCAGAGAAGTGCTTCAATCGCAACGACACGCAACACCTGAATGAAACACCACACACACACGCATCACAACTCATCACAAAAAGGTAATATGGGTAAATAATTCCATAAATCACTTTCGTCATCCCTGTACTTCAGGCTTTCGCGGTTTGAAACAGCCTGGCACTCTGGTATTTGGTAACTTTCCGAACAGTAGAGATCCGTCCGGAGCTGTCCGTTGCTTGACATTGGTGAGCGGTGCGATTCGGCGTTCGGGATGTTTTCACAGGCTCCGTCGTTCGCTCCACGACGGTGCTCTGCCGTTCATCCACGGGAACCATTCGTGGCCTCGCTCTCTCTAATTTCAACATACACAATTGAATTGAAAGCATCACTTTCATCTCCGCTGTCTCTAGACCCTTATGTACCTCTAGACCAGTGTGTGCTTTCGCTTACGGTGATGCAATTGTGCAAAAGTCACCCCCCTCTATCAGGGCTTGTTTGAGACCTTTATTCATTGCACAACGGCAACAAAAAGTAACATAAAATACGTTAAAGATAGTGTTCCCAGGAGAAATTGACTGCGGAGGTTCTGTCGTTAGCTTTTTTTTCTTGCTTTTTGGTATAGCACTCTTTTTTTCCTGCTTCACGGCTGAGAGATTTCACCGGCAACGTGACTTCCGTTCGTACGGTTAACCACCGCGAGGATCTTGCAGCTCATTGTCAGCGGCTAGTGTTGGCCACTGGTGAAGTGGATGAATCATAGCAACGGTTTTTCGTGTGGCTGTAACGGACGGATGTGTTCGTTAAAAGAGACCGAGGTACACTTTGTTCTATTGTTTTCCCTTCTCGTTGGGAACATTCATAGCACGCAACGGAACGCACTAAGGGCGCACTATCGGAAACTTTGTACCGGAACATGTGTACGTCGACGTGAGTATTTTTGTAGAGAAATGCAACACCTCCCTGACCACTGCGAAGGAGAACACCGAGAAACACGCGAAGCTAACAACAAAAACCGAATACCACACGCAGGCGTTTCTTAGCGGGAGGTCGATACCGCACGGAAGTTAATATTCGCCCACCCCACCGACTGAGGGATCCGGAAATCCACCGCCACTAATGATGTACTTCAAAAACCGTGCACAAAACATGAGGGACGACTTCACTGCCGCTGGTCAAACTAAACCCGGATGGAGCTGAACTGCACGGAGACGCACCAGTGTTAATTGCCCTTCAAACACACGGGCCTCGAACGACCGGCATAACGATGCCCGGACATTCTTTCGGCCCTATTCCAGCGGTCTAATGCGGGAAATACATTTATTCGCCCGGCAACTGACCGACCCTAACCAGCACATGTGGGACCCCCGGCCACTCAGAACTGTTCTGGGTTTGTTGTGTTTTTTGTTTCTTCCTTCTTTTACCACGACGAAACTATCCGGTCCGTTCCCCGTTTGGGCGCGCGCTAGCCTCCCGATAGCTCTCGCCCTCGTTCGACCGTCTAATGGAAACTAAATCGGCATCCCGCGGCCGAGAGCTACGGCACCGTCGTTGTTTGCGTTGCCCGGAGCGCGACGCGATCTCCTGCGAACGGACGATCTCTCTTGCGCGCACCCGGGTGCATTCCGTGGCGTTAGAGCACGAACCCATCGCAAGAGGAAGCCCGTGAGCCGGCGGACGACCCGGTTTGCGTGCTCTTTCTCTCTGGGGTTAGTCGGCCGCGGCGGTAACGCCGTACGCCTGGGAATGCACTGTGCAGCCTGCGAGCGCGCGGAGCGAGAGTCTGCGGCTGAGGGTTTTCTCTCGTGAGACTGTCGCGCTTTGATTTGGGCAGATCTGCTTGATCGTGAGGCGCGATTGTTGGGGCTCTCTCACTCTCTTTCTCTCTGCTTTCTGTTCTGAGACTAGCGGCCGCTCACATATGGTACAGACTTTGGCACAGTAACGTCCCTGTAACGTCAGAATGTGACGTAGGAAGCGTCTAATCATAAACGCATGACTCACAGTACTTGATAGTCGAATGTTTGTGATAAGATTTCAAAACCATGTAACTTCCACATAAAGGACAGCAATAACACTGATTCAGATGTCTCCGTCACAATGGAACAACTGTGCTGACTCGAGTCACATCTGCCAGATCAGCAATTTCAAAACAATTTATGCTTACAGGGCCAAAACCGCGCAACGTTCACACATTCACCACTGCTACCAGTATTGACTAACAACCTCAGCAACGAATCTGTGAAACACACCAGCCAAGCAGAGACAAAAAAAACACACCATTCGTGTGGCATTCATTTTCCGGTGGAAAGTCTCCCAGCTTGACGAAGCCATTCAATACATCCAAACCGCCAAAAACACAAGGCCCCACTCCTCTCGTCAATCTAGTCCGACCTAAGCGAGCGACCCCGCCAGCTGTAACAGGGCCTGTAAAAGGTAGAACTGATGTTCGACCGTAGCTAATATGGTCATTCCAATGCAATCAAGCTTTTCCTCTTGAACCAAGCCAAGAAGAAAAAACCGTCCGTGGACGGGTGGACAGCAACGGATCGTTTCCAAACGAGTGGAGCCGCGTAGCCAACGCCACCACCGGAGAGATCTCAACATATTAACGTTAATAAGCCAATTTGGCAGTTTAATGATTCGACTGCTGCTGGATGGACGGCTGGCTGAGCTAGCTAGCCGGCCAGCGGATAGAGTTCCGTGGGAGCGGCCGCCTTCTTCCGACAATGGTAGGCATGAATACGTAAATGATTGATTCGACCGAAGGCAGCGATCGCCTAGCGCGTTCTTGACGTTCTCTGCTCTAGCCTCCCATTCGCATGTGAGCACACAAGCATCCAACGGCTAATTTACCGGCGATCCTCCAGAACCGGAGCACGGGATTTCGGTCGTACCAGCCCCTCCTACGCTAACGACATCCCATTCTCTAACTCCAGTTGCGCCGTACGGTACAAGTGTAATGTACCGCAAATAAGCCTCCGGGGGTAGGGTTTAGCCTACCCAGTCGATTCCGTTTCCCATGGTGTGTTGGTGTAGTTTCCCAAAGCACGGTGTACACCTTCGCGTCCGTCCGCCCTCCACGCGTGCGTTGATGAGCTCTCAATTACATCGACGGTACCAAACACCAGATCGCCCCACCGTGGCGCATTGGCGTGCAGCATCGATCAACTACACCCTATTCGTCCGACGAACAGCTCCACATTCCGGCCGCGTTTCAGAGCCGCGCTGCCAAACTTGATCGACGACGACAACGATCGTAAGGCCCGTACGCCAGCAGCCAACAGCCCATAATAGTGGGAGGGTGGTTGCTGGGCTTTCTTACACACCTTGTACCTCCCAGGTGCTACTTACTTGTCTGCTGCTATCATCCGTAACGTCATTGCCATCGAGGACACCCTCTAGCAGATTTGGAGCACTCACCTGAAAATGAAGACAGAAAAAAGATGGTAACGGAAAGAAACTGTTAGTTCATTGTGCATTCGTCAGAGGCGAGCTGGATGGCGACCGTATCTATGTCGCGTCATAGTCGAAAGACTGTGATGTCGATGTGTAGAGCTTTTTTTTTCGAAGGCGACACTGTATATCGAAGATCTAGAGCACGCCACGACGCATCATCGACCCGTCAACGATCGGCACTGGCCGTTTCAACCGTCCCGTGCTGTTGTGGTGTGACGCCAACAGCACGACACTAAATGTTTAATGAAAAACAATGCTCCCCAATACCGGTGTAATTGATTTCTTTCGCTCCTACAAAGAGAGTGTATGCAAGGAGTAAAAACAAGAAACCTTCCGGTGTGTGGGCTGTTGTCGCACAACAGCCACTGTCGTTGGCGTGATGTAGGCCACGTTTTGTGGTGTAAATTAATACAACTCCGCAGCTGGAGCACACGTGAATGCGCCATGTGCACCTATTTGTGTGCTGATGAGATATGACAAGCGAAGAAACATGAAAACTACACGACTAGCTGCTAGCAGCAGCAGGTGAAGACAGGAAGATGGATAGCCCGGCATGCTCCTCTCGAGATAAAACGTTCAACACCCCCGCGTGCGGTAATTCTAGGCCCAAATGAAGCTACTACATTTTCATAACCTTCTACTCCGCACGTTTTGGTTCAGCGAACGTCAGGAAAGTTTCCATGAGCACGCCAGTAAGGCATGTAGGAGCTGAGTGTGCAGCAGAACAGGCGGCCGAGCAGCACGCCATTGTTCCCACAAAACTTTCTAATGCTGCTTTGTTTAACTAAACCAAAGCAAATGACGTGCCGGTGCCGCCTTGGGGCAGGTTGGAGCGTGCTACAGTTTGCGCTCCATTATGTGAACGGTGTGGCGCTATTAATCAGTCCGATGGGATTCTGCCAGCCTCATTCCATACGGGAAAGTGGATAGATTCACTTCTCTTGTACATGATTTGATAGGCTAGCTGAGAAGATGGTTCTTTACAGAGTTCACTTCTTCACATCTGTATATTGAACTTTTTTCTAAGGTTAGAAGATGTTGGAAGCTATCTAAAGATTTTACAAACAATCAATACAATGTGAGATGACGGAATGAACTGACTCGCACAGGAACGTCCTATCGGTATGGTTAGCTCGCTCAACGAGTGTTGACACTCTGACACTAATAACCGACATTAACAGTAAGTGTCCAACGAGTCACACACATACACATCGAAATCGGAGATCCTTTGCTAGACACTTTAAAAACATCAAAGCGGTACCTTTCATGCCGGTCCGTTTATCGCCACACGGAACACACGGAACGATTTGTCTTTGGGCGACGTCCCGGCAGAAGACCCGGACCAAAATGAGCTAATAATAGCTGGGACGTAACAATTATCCCCATCGAGAGGAACGTCCTGCCCAAGCTACACTTGGCACCACCGGCCAGAGCAAAGTACAAACGGGGAAGAACCAGACACCAAACCAAAGATGTCGAGACAAGAGAAAGCAACGGCTGGATATGCCAGCGCGCACCTAGTCGTTCTTTCGCATATGGGGGGGGACTTTATTTTTACTCCTAGCGAACAACGGATCCCCTTGAAAGGTTAGGCTGAGACCGAAAAGCAACGCAGGCTTCTTGTGCTGAGCTGAGCACCAATGATCACGAGAAAAGTCCATATTGGAAGTGAGCAACGAAGAGAGTAAGGTAAGAGGGCCGTACCAACTACGGTGTGCCGCAGCCAACTGGATGGAGATGTAAGCTCGCCGTGCCGCCCTGTTGCTTCGAAACAGGCCGTACATATGTTAATGAGGTAATGAATAGCATTTAGGAACGGTTCAGAACCGAATGTTGAACATAACGCGCCAAACGTAGCCTCGGATCGTATATGCACTTTTCCCAGGTGACGGTTCCCCTGGCACCGGAAGTAGAACGTCGACAGAACCCGGGTCTGAAGTGCTTTCTTTTCTTCTTTCCTGTGTGTCTCTGCCAGTCCTTTCGGTGTCACAATTCATCCCTTTACCGGGGGGAATAGTTGTTCGGTTACCTCTGGAAGCAACCGGAAGAAAGGGTTTGCTTTGATGGTAGAAGCGGAAATCGTCCTTATAATATAAGAATGCGCTTTTGAGATCCGCGTTCGTCATGCTAATGTGACGAATCTCCGCTTACATCGCGCGATTGTACCGCCTGAAAGTGTGAAGGTACAATCGGTTCCGCAGGCTTCTTGTGCTGAGCTGAGCACCAATGATCACGAGAAAGGTCCATATTGGAAGTGAGCAACGAAGAGAGTAAGGTAAGAGGGCCGTACCAACTATGGTGTGCCGCAGCCAACTGGATGGAGATGTAAGCTCGCCGTGCCACCCTGTTGCTTCGAAACAGGCCGTACATATGTTAATGAGGTAATGAATAGCATTTAGGAACGGTTCAGAACCGAATGTTGAACATAACGCGCCAAACGTAGCCTCGGATCGTATATGCACTTTTCCCAGGTGACGGTTCCCCTGGCACCGGAAGTAGAACGTCGACAGAACCCGGGTCTGAAGTGCTTTCTTTTCTTCTTTCCTGTGTGTCTCTGCCAGTCCTTTCGGTGTCACAATTCATCCCTTTACCGGGGGGAATAGTTGTTCGGTTACCTCTGGAAGCAACCGGAAGAAAGGGTTTGCTTTGATGGTAGAAGCGGAAATCGTCCTTATAATATAAGAATGCGCTTTTGAGATCCGCGTTCGTCATGCTAATGTGACGAATCTCCGCTTACATCGCGCGATTGTACCGCCTGAAAGTGTGAAGGTACAATCGGTTCGCACTGTAAAACATGCGCGCAGAGATACGGCGCGGTGAAATTCGAGCCAAACTTCACTGTCCTGAGAACCCAGTCGCCTAAAAAGCTGCCTCAACGTTTCGCACATCCGATACCGTGTAATTATGCTCGAACGAGCGCATCACATTTCCGCTTGCCGCTCGCGGATGATTTATGATACGGTTGCGGAGGAAAAAGAGAAGGCTCAACGAAACTGGTCGCAATTTTTGCATTTGGTGGCTTACATTTGCGGGCACGCCAGCGAAAATGCGCGCCCCCCTATTATTGATTGCTCGTATTATTAAAACATTAATTCGTAAACTTTGCGCGTGTTCGCCGGGGTTCGCAAACACACACACCCGAAAGCCGTGTGACAACAATCGTTTCGGTGCAATTGCTCAAAGCTACAATTATCGGCGTCCAAGGGTGTTATTAGTATTTGCATTCCATCCAGAAATAATGGCCACCGGACGGTTTCTTGAAATATGTAATATGTACTTCTGCTGTAGCGAAGGGAGAGTTTTTCTTTAAAATCGCAAATCGCGACGGTAATATTTTGTCGAAATAAGAGTTTCGAAAGCAGTGCTAGAAAGTTCAAGCAGTAAACACTTCACGTCACACCCGACGAACGAGCAGGAGCGCCAATTTCATTCATTATGACCTATTTCTCACACTGATAAGACGCGTAACGACGGTCGGCAGTTTGCTCCTGAACGTTGGCAGCCTATAATCCAACCGCGAAAAAGTGTAGCAACAAGCGATCGCGATACGCACACACACACACACGCTACAGCCGACGCTCAGCTTAATTTTCATAAATTAAGATAATTGAATCGAATTGGGGCCCGCAACATCCGGGCTCGCGCTCTTTCTTCGCTGCGGACCCTTTCCGAGGGCAATAAAAGAAAACGCAATCACGATTACCATACCCAGGAAATGGCACCGCGCCCGGATGGACGCCTTTCGGTTCTTACTTTATTGTCCCGGCGGGGATTAAGGGAGGTTGAGATTTTTCAGTTCGAATTGCGCATCCTTCATTGGGTATGCATTCTCATTTCCACCCGTAAATGTATGCGTAATAAACTGGAACCTCCCCCCACGGCAGCACGCACCTTGCGCACGCACTATAACGGAGCCATCCGTCGTCGTACACCGTTAGGGATCGCGTTTGGAGACCTTTAGCTCCGGCGGAACGGAACCATACCGGTTCGGGTGAAGAAAGCCAGAACGAACTTTAACGACTCAATAACTTTGAGTCCGGTGCCCCCACGAAACACCAGCGCGGAAAGGGGTCAACCGATGTTTGGCCGGGTGGAACCGGTGCTGCCGGGTAGCTGATCAGTCAGTCTCCAAACTGTCCGACACTGGAAACGTCACTTGCTGTGTACGGTTGCTGGAGTTCCAGCCCCAAACAGCTTCGTTCGGCAGGCAATCGGTTTGTAAAGGTAGCACACGGTATGATCGAGGATGATCCTTGGCAGGCAGCAAGCATGTAGGCGCTCGATCATACGAAACAACCCGGCTGGCGTAATTGCACGAACGGGAAAGTTTGGAATTTGCAGTCCATTACCGAGCTGCCCGTCCGAGCGCAAGATGGACGACAAACCTAGCGAAACAACGACACCCGGGTGCACTGTGTGTCCCTCCCGCAGGGGTTCTATGCAGCGAGCACCGATAAGGAGTGACTGGGGAGTAATTTATGTCCCTCACATCAATACCATTGGCTCTCTGTGGCTCTCGCTCGCAGCGAACGGGAGCAACATTATTTCTCATGATAAATGTTTCATATATGAAGCATAAATTTTGTCAGCTCGCAAAAAGGCAACGGCAAACAATTGCGAAGAAAAGTGCCTTTTTGCGGAGGCTCGCAACGACAACACCGTACGCTGAGGAGATACAGCTGAGAAGTTGGAATGTGGTTAGAATCTCCAGATGGGATGACACCCCGAGCCTGCAAAGTAGGCAACTTCAACTAGCCAGAAGCGGGTTGGATTATATCTCACATGGCTTGTCAATTCTTGATTGCTCTGTTACGCACGCGCCGTGTCTCGGGGACGAGATGTATGTAACACTAAATAACGTGCTTGCATCTCGAACGTCACACCCTACAGCGACACGGAATCTGTGTCACGTGCCACCAAATGGGACGAACGGGGATTGCTTCGTGCCCGCGCACGCAGCAACGCGTATCCTACGCGTCTGGCAAAGGTCTAATTACGATCTTATCGGTCACAGTGCATTCACGCATTCCCATGAACTGCGCGCGCAACTAGCGGCAGCTGGGAAACCGACCAAAGTCGTCGGAATTTGCGAAGCACACAATGGGAGTCGGTGGTCGTGTTGTACGGCGGTGCGCTAAAAATAGCTCACCGTACACCGGGTTAATTAAACAACCAGAGCGGCAGTACACGAGCTTTGGAGCATGCTGGAGGTGAGAATCGGGCAGTGAAGTCGTAACTGGTGGGATAATGGATCCCGCTTGTGCGTAAAAAAAACGGACCCGGCAAGTTTGTCGTAGCTAACTTCTCTGTTATGCTTCGATATCCAATCAATCTCCGATGAGGGGCATGGCTAGATTCGAAGTCAGGCGGCTTCTGTATCGGACAACCCCACCAACAGCTGTCTGCTATAGCTATCCACGAAAAAGGAATCTACCGTCTCGCCTGGGTCATGTCTCGTAGCAACAAAGTATCGGTGGCATCCATAATCTGCAAATTATGCAAACGCTCTGCTGGAACCTGCGATCGTCTTCACCTTAACGATGCCGAAAGCGGACAACAACAAAAAAACGAACCGCTTTGATCAATGTGCCCAAAGCAACGATCTCTCGCCTATTGGCGAGTACCGATTGGAAGCTCGTGCAACTACTGCACGGGCCATTCGTTCTCGCACACGGCATACGCAGAGACAGGCAGAGGCATCCTCATACATTATGCGATCCAATCAAAAAGAAATAAATACACCCCGTTGACATTAGCTTCTTCGGTTTATAAAAACTCCCTCCCCAGTGGACAGTACTCCAAGGCACGTCTCTCCAAAGGTACGGTGGGTCTACGTGGGGCAACTTGATGACCTCCCGGAGCAGAATTGTCGTCAGAGGGGTGGGGTAGACACAGTGCACACCGGGACATGGGAGCGGCCCAAGGCTCATGCCACACTCTTGTTTACGTTTGCGAGGAGTAAATATTGTCCTACGTGCGCGTCTCCGGAGGCCGCTCTGGCTAATGCGTTTAATAGTGCTACGCCAAGAAGACTAAACAAACGGTAGCTCGTTGTGTGTGCCGCAACCAGACGAGGAAACGGGCAGGGGACCCGGATTTGATAGAACCTCTCCCGGGGCCTCTTGGGCACTATTTGCATGACACGCGAACCCATTCTCAGCTGGCCTCCTCGGCCACGGGCAATAAAAAATGGATACCCTTTAAGGCACGTTAAGCTTCCACGAAAGAGCTACCGCCGCTTCCCCGGTATCAAGTGTCACCAGCGCTAAAACGGCCCCCGAGCTGCTGCTAAAACGGCTAAGAATGCTCAGAAGCGAGGTTAGGGACGACCCCGCCGTGAGTGCAACAATGTTGCAGCGGGAAGAAAAATCATCTCTCATGAATCTGTTCTTGCCGGTGGGTACGGTGGTGTGTTTTTTCGACGGCAGAATCGTTCGGAACTCGTGGGAAGCGACACTCGACGATAACGGGTTCCTGTACCTTGGGGGCTTTGGAGCTTCCAATTGATTTGCGTCCGGCGGATCGTCGCCATCGTCGGAAGCGGACGGCGCGGGTGCCTCTATCCAAATTGATTCGTTCGATGGTTCCGACGCAAACACGGACGATCGCTTCAAGTGGTGTGCTCTTGATGACCGCCGGCACGCTCGAGTTGGCTTCAGTTCTTCGGCGTTTCGAGAGCACCATACTCGGGACAGCCGGTATCAACACACGCCACCCTCGTGCTGCTACGCTCCGTCGCAAGATCGTACGAACACTTGACTGTAGGTAGGGACGACTCGTGCGCTTCCATTCCATATCTGAAAGCCTAGACGTACGAACGAACGAATTCCGCCCATTACGGATCGAGCAGTTCTATGGCGGGGTAAGTCTGCAGTAGGCACAAACAGTGGACGATGATTGATTTAGGATCAGGCGCATGATGTTTGAGAAGCAAATATGATTGACCCATTTCGTATGCTATTATGGCTTCAAGAAGAGCCCTTAGATCCTAGACTATTTGAGGATCACCAGACAAGCCTTTTGGGAGACATAAGCATACATCCGATATGAGACCGGATAAGGCATGTTTTTTTAAGCCAAACATCGAGATGTATTAGAGGGTGTTTACGGTAGAAACTAAGAGTAAACACTACGTCGTTATCTGATCAAATAGTGGCATTCAGCATTCCGCTGGTGGTTAATTTAGATCATGATTACTGACATTGATCGATGCAGATGTAACGAAAAGTTGGTGAATGTGAAAAATAAGAAAGAAAAACATTCAATCGATTCATCATATTCGCTCGTGTTTACATCCGAATTAGGTTCATGTATGATATTAAGCGTTAACTCAAGTACAAATGTAACGGGGTTCATGATTGATAAGAATCTCAACATATACCATGTACCAGGGTCAGTGAACAATTATTGATATTGGAACGGAACTATTATTCACATATGCACATGGACCACACAATCAGGTGAACGGTCTTGATCGTTAATTCCAATTCCGATTCCCCAACGGGCGACACACTTCCAAACACGCTGCCGAACTTTGGCAATGGCGCCAAACATTTTATGGCGCAGTCCAAATTGACGTCAGCCGAGGTGACGGCAGCTGGTGCTGGTGGCCATTATTGTGTGTAATAATAATTCCACACATTAGAACCGCTTTGCTCCGGCATAATCATCCACAAATTCGATAAGTACCACACAGCCGCGGTCCTGTGCCGCACATTCGGGCCGTAAGTTAGTACGGAGTTTCTCCTACGTTGCAGCAGGGCCTCGCCGAACCACTGTCCGTTGGAAAGCATTGGTTGGCCGTCGCTCGCAACCACAATGCAACGTTGATTTCCGTGGGAAGAAACGTGCCACCATCACGCGCGCACCACTGCACTGCGTGAGTGCGTAAACGCATCCGCCTCATCGGCGCAAAACCGCTCAACACCCTCATTATCGCACGACCGGCATACGCCGGGGAGGGTCAAACAAACCGATAATTAGCCGCAGCTTAGCGTGCACGCATCTCTCCACCCTTCACGGATGTTGAGGTTGAGCTTGCATCTAATCGATGAACGATTTTAGTGGAATGCAACAAGCATACGATTAGCTCGTATACTCGCTCGAGCTCGCGGAAAATGGATATAAGATGATTTCTTCGAAATAGTAACAATGGGGTATGGGTTTATATGAAGAATAGGTTCGTTCAGCCGGGTGGACATCCAAGGATTCGCAGGGACATTGAGTGTCATTGAAAATTGTAGCATTACAATAACGTTGCTAGTATTATCAGCAAAGACATAGCCAGTCTACAAACTAAGAAGTACGCGAAACTTTCTCTGTTTATTCTTCTTTTGGAGAAACGAGCTAAATGATCATGCATTTCTTATTCATCACCAAGATTAGTTCTTGATTCTTGATTAGTTCTTGTATGATCATCACGGTTAGTTCTTTAAACATGTATTTTAAAAACCAAAAACATTGTCTCTACCATTAGAAAGATATTCTTTCCCATCACAGTGATTTTCGACAGCTTATACGAATTAAATCTCATGAAACACGAATTTCTGATGCTTTTGAAACTAAAGTTGGAACTCTTTTCAGAACATTTTGTACAAAAACAAAAATCTCCGACGACAAGTCCAAAGTCACATCGAGACCGAAGAAAATGTAAACAAAGAAAATTTGAAAACGATTCTTTTAAAATATCGCAATCGTTTTTACATACAAAATGTGGTGGAAAGCGTTTGAAAATTTGTTCAAACTATAAAACAACCATTCTGATGTCACTAGCGCGAGCATCGTAATAAACAGCGTGTTATGTGTTGAAAATCATTGTGACGATTCAGGAAAAGATTCCAGTTGCTAAAGCACATTGTTGTAGGTAGGAAACGTGCTGTTGACATGTGATACTCCTGTGTCAAACGCTATACTTATACCACCATAACCGAATAGTCATTGCTAGAGTGGTACACTCCATATTGGATTTCAGTGCTGGTCGTGTCGTGTGTAGAACAGCCCCACTACCACCAAAGCCATTGATAGGCACTTTATTTGCACTACTCACATGCACAAAGAAAGTGCAATCTATCGTCAAACCCTACACGTATCACTGATTAATGTCTGAATCCTACACTAAGCCCTAGCTCCCAACATCAACAACAGTTAGTGAAGAGAAAACAACAGCCCAACACCACAGCAAATTGGGTGACACTTACTCCAATTTTGTCCAAACTGCGCACCGACGCCTGGTGGACGCTGGTGAACGGTCGTTGCGGCACCAACGCCTCACACATTAGCGGAACGTCTTCCGCAGCGCGCTCCCGCCGCAGCCCCAGCTCATCGCCGTCCTCGTCCGACTCGCCGATGTCGGACGTGAGCGGTGTGCAGCTGTGACTGCGCAGCTTGCAGTGGACCGGCTCGCTGGCCGAGCGCTTCAGGAAGCTGGCGGTGGTGGTGGCGGTGGCGTAGGCCGCCGCTCCAATAATCAACCCCGCGAGCCCGGTGGCGGTCGGCGAGCAGGGCGTGCGCGGCGGATCGATCCGGAAGCTCGGCACGATCGGGGGCTGCAGCTCGTACGACGAGTCGGGCGAGGCGATCTCGAAGTGCACCAGCCTGGTGCTCACCCGCCGCTCCGCCGTCCGGCCGCTGCCGATGGTGCCGACGAGCGGCGCGTGGCTTGCATCATCCGCCTCCTCCCCCCCGTCCTCCTCCTCCTCCACGTCCGAGTGGGACGGTTCGCATTCGTACGAGTAGTCGTAGTTTTCGCCCCACACGAGCGTCCGGTTGAGCGAGTCCGACTCGCGCCGCACGAACGACACCGACAGCCGGCGCAGGTTGTCCTCCGTCAGAGCGGGGGACGTGCAGCGGGAACCGTTCTCCGAGCTGTTCTCGCTCGCCGTCGCGGTCGTGGCCGTCGTGAGCGATCGCTTCGCGCGCGGACTCTTCAGGCCACCCTCCAGGCTGTTGCTCTTCTTCTTGGCCGAGAAGAAGTTCAGCAGATTGCCGTGGGACGGTTGCTTCGGGAGCTCGGAGTTGCGGCGGCGCTGGAAGTGTTTGCGGATGGCGAGCGGTGTCCGCAGCGCCTCCTCGAAGAATGCCTTCGTCGTGGAGGACGCCTTTCGTGCGCCGGCTTTCGTGAGCGGACAGCCGGTTTCGTCGTCCTGCTTGTCCGCAGCGTGCGACACCGGCCGACCAGCCTTCGACGGTGAGCCGGCGAGTTCCTCCAGCATCAGCCGCTGCGCCGTCAGCTCGTGCTCACTGTGGGGATCCGGCCGTGGCGATCCCTTGCTGCTGCACGTATCGTACTGATCCTGCTCCATCGACTCAAAGTCGGAATCGATGAACGACGCGTCGGCCGGTGGTGTGAGCAGATTCAGACGGTAGCGTTCGGCGTCCGCATCGGTGCCCGATGACCCGTCACCCACGATGCGTATCTTGATCGGAGTCGAGGTCGGTCTGTGCGCGAAATGTGTAGCCACTTGTTCGCCACTTTGCGCCACCCGTGGCTCGTCCGTTTTCACCTTCTTCTGCACGGACGCCTCCAGATCGGCCGCGGTCGTGTCCGAATCGGAGCTGAGTGCGTGCTTCGAGTGTTCGCAGGACGCACAGTGTTCCTGCCTGGGCGGTACGGGAACGCCCGCAGCGCCACCGGCAAGCAGCGACTTAAACTCGAGCACATTCTCGAACGACGAATCGTTCGCGCTCTTCAGGAGGGCGATGAAATTCTTGCTCAAAACCGGTTGCAGCAAACTGCTGATGGTAGAGGACGCGTCCCCGGACAGTCCGGCGGTCCCGGTGGGATCGGTCACCGCCGTGGGACACTCGAACACCGTCCTAACGCTCGTCGTCACCTCGATGCGATTGCTGGGAAGGCGGCCCGGTTCGTGGTCTGGCGTGCCGCGATCGCGATGCTCCGGTTCGGTGCCAGGCTTTTGGGGAGCGATTGCGTTCTTGCTGCTTGCACCCACACTACCACCGCCGGGCGACGACACAATCGTGCGCATGATAATCGTTATCTCCGACGCACTTGTCGGAGCCGCGTCCGACACTTTGCAGTCTTTCACTAGCGTTCCCGCCGCCGAGTCACTGTTGTTGTTTGCCATGGCGAAAGTATGGCTCGATTTCACTTGGCTCCGAGATCACTACGATCAATGTTGGAGAGCCTTAACACATCACTTTTGGAGTAGTACAAAACGCCTTCTAAAAACGATATTTCAACATGAACGCGATCCGTGCCAAACGTTCCACCATGTGTCAGCGTGCAGGAACTTGGTTCTAGTTTGATGATCACTTGCCGAAAAACGGCCACAACACACTACCGATCGATCGATCCACGATCCACCCCGGTCTACATCACGGGCCGTTCTAAACCCGGGGGGCTTTCCCTCCGCCTGGGACGGGTTCCGACCTGCGGGACACGATCGCACCGCTCGGCGCGTCTGTGGGCAAATGTGCAAACCGCACTGGCGTGCACTCACATCGCCCAAACGAAATGGATCTTCCCCACGCACGCCCATAATTCTTGCCCCGCCGCTCCGGGTGCCCCGCTCGGTGCCAGCTCGAATTCGTGTACGAGTGCGTTTGCACATGCGCGCGCGTGCGCGCCATACGACGGCGCAGTAACATCAGCAACCGCGAACCGCGATCGCATCTCGGCCCCGGCTTAATTATCAATCATTATCGATTGCGCGTACACACACACACGTTGGAAACGGGGAGTGGGCACGGAAAGCGCTACGGACGAAGGCAGGAGCATTGGTTCGGACGGAGTCACGCATTCGGTTTTGTTTTTTGCTTTCTTTTGACGTCTCCGCGCCGGACGGAAAGCACTTCCGGGCAAAGAGAGAGAGTAGTGGGCGGTGTACGTGCGTCGAATAAGCACTAAACTTCCTCAACACAGAAGCAGCCAAAGCCAACCACCGAATTATGTGTCCATTACCTCCACTCTAAAGGAGTTTCTCGAGTTCGTACTAATGTCGCCTAAACCAATCGCTCGAAAGTCGCTGGAGGCTCATCCTAACAACCTGACACAAAATCTACCGAATAACCTTTCTCCCCTCGTGCGTACTTCATCCCCGGACCGCAATGAGTGTTTTATCAGCCGGATTTCCTGCTCCGTAACGCTGCGGTGCATTAAAGAAACACACGCTCGAATCTGCAGACGCGCGCGATGTAAACAAGCACACCAGCGCTAAATGGCGCGCGTTGTTAACATTAGCGCGAATCACAAACACCGACACCAGGCACAGACACCTCACGGACGCACACACAGGTGATATCATCGGTTTGGTCCCTCGACTCGACAAGAAGAATCTCGACTCAAAACATCACCTGCGTGGTCTTTTTTTAACCAACAATTACAGCTCGAGACCTGCTGGAGCATAGACTATGGGTGGTCCAGACATTGTTTCGGCGGTGAAACGTAGTTGATGAGCTTATATTTATAGCATCCATCCTACGCTTCGTTGCAGCATAGCAGCTCCCCGCAGGAAAGCAACGTCATCTAGGTCGCCGCAGTCGGAACCGTCGACCTATCACCGATCGGTTGATCCATATCCTGCACTGATGGACCAAACAAAACATGTTCCGTACGTTCTCTCCAACCATTTCCAATTCCTAGAACGTTCCACTGATGCCCGGTCGTCACGACTTCGCCGGAAGTGAGCAACGCACGTAACGGGTGGTTCGCACCTTGCGACGATGAATCACGACCAGAAAAGGTGTTTTTGGAATGTTTTTTTTTGCCGCACTGCTATCTGACAGCAAACCGGATAGCGTTCACGTCGCTGTAGCCAAATAACGCAAACAGATACGATCGTAACCACTTCGGTGACGTCGGTTTGGGTTGGTTGTACACAGAAGTAGTAACAGTATAAGAACACTATTAAAAGAGAAACAAACACACTGGAGAGCTAAACTGAAGCACTGTTTGATCGACATCGGACGAGGGTCGCGAACACTTTTCTAACTGTCCCACCACGGGACTGTTAACGTAAATCAACTTCACATCCTTGCGTACCGTATTGTGTGCGACATATCGTCACTTCACTAGGAACAACTCGCACCACACGCTGCCGCTACGCAGCGAACACACCACACGCGCGGATCGACTCGATCGATTGAGGGCGATCGCCGAAGTACCGAGGGTGAACTGACTCACTGGTGCCGCTGCGTGCGTCGAGGAACCTCCGGCTCACGTGCGGAACAGGCGGGCTAAAAGCAATCGAAATCGACGCGCGTGGAATCCCTCAACCCCAGCGAACCAGCTGCAACCGGCGTCCGGACAGCAGGGATGCACAGCTGAGACGAAGGACAACCATACACCATCACCACCACCGAGCGCAAACGAGAGAAGGAAAGCGAACGTCTAAGAAAGTGTGCTTCCTCTCTGCCAAAATCCTCCGGCCGTTCCGTGGTTAGGGTTGCGCCTCGGTACTGGTGTTTAACAAACAGGAGCGGGGGGCAAAAAAACCCTCATTTTACTGTCTACGATGACACGACCCACCCGGGAGAAGGGGCCTACCTTGTAAGGGATGCACACAGACACACACACACGCGTGCGTGAACCGAACGGAACTCCGTTCATGTACGGGGCGGAGTGCGGGCAGCGCTGCATATGTTCACTGCCACGGTCGAATATGTTTTATTTCCCTTTTTCTCCCCCCATTCGGCTACTAAATTCGGCCTTTCTTGTTCGGTTTCGTTTTTGTTCGCCTCTACGTTTCGCTTGGCTGGCTGTGGATTTCTTCTTGAACTGGCCCGATCAAATGCTACCCTGCCCGGTTCAGGTCTTTGGACAGGTTGTGGTACTGACCCGCGTCAGGCCGTTCGCATGCGATTATGTGCACTTGCACTTTTAGCACGCCACCACAAGACGGTTTTTGCCTTTGCTGCGCATAAACGGTTCAGCGAGCAGCGAGCAGTGCAGAGAAATGGAACAATCTAGCTTCGAAAACGGGGTAGAAAACGATCTTCGGCTACAGAAGGATTAGGATGTTGGGTTACGAACTGGGTAGCTATTTACAAACTTTACCTATTCCATCCCTAAGTTCGGTATCGTACCAGACCGATAGGATTAAAGAAATTACCAGTTTTAAAATGTAACATATGTGGTCACGAACCACACGATAACAACTTCTTGTCTACGGCACAGTAGACGATTATCGATCGTCTAATAATAATCGACTAATAACAAACCCCAAAAAGCGCGGGAAATGAGCTAACACGCGCCAGACACGCGGTAAGTGCGCGCCAAAACGAAGAAAATGTGAAGATTATATCTCGAACGAAAAAGCAAAAATTAAAACAGTTTGATAGCCCTGCGTAAATAAAACCAAACGCGCAGGGCCCAAACGGAAAGAAACGCATAATAATGAGTCAACACTGCGTCTCCTGATGGTCAGAGTGAGACGATCACTCCATTGCAACCTTTAGGGCCGCGGTCGGACGAACGAACCCTCCGACGACATTAGTTTTGTTGAAATCCATCCAGGCACGCGCGTGCTCCTTGTGCCCCGGACAACCTGCCGCAAAGCGTTAACGCGTCCTCCTAACGAACCAGACCAGGTCGGCAACAAAAAGGTCCGAACGGTCCCTTACACCGACCGACCTGCTGACGCGTCCACGAGTCAAACGGATCGGGTGGGGAGAAAACTATAGCCAGCGTAAGATCGAATCAAAGAACAGGTGATAGAAATGTCGATGGCAGCACCACCGGCAGGATACACACCGTATGGACATGCAGTACGAGCAGCATCGTGATGTTTTGTGTGTGTGTTTTTGTAGTTTCATTGTAGCTTGCAACAGAAAGCGTAGCTCGAGCGTACAAGCACGTGCCAACCACGCAATGTAGAATAATTTCACATACTTTGGATCATTTTTGGGCAGCTTGCTGATGAGCCGGTAAACTGCACAACGTCTATCGAATGCATTGTCGTGTTTTCCCTTGCAAGTGAAACTTTGTTTGTGCTGGACACTTACCTGTGGAAGAAACAAAAACAAAAAAATGAGATAAGATTAGATGATGAAACTGTATGTTTGTGTTTTCGACGTACGTCGAATGGAAGAGGTTTCTAAGGATATTGGTAAGCGCTTTTGAGGTATGTCCAAAAAATCAAATTTAATAAATTATCTACAGAATCACGTACTGCATTATGAATGACTGAAACCTCAATATGCATATCTACATTACGAGAATCAAGGCAAAGAATCAAGAGAGATAGAGTCAGAAAACCGACATATTCGAATCCCCAGCATCGTTGCAAGCAATTCAGAAAACGAGCTTAAACAATGTTCGTTGATTAGTTTGGCTATCAATTTCACAACATAAATCAGAGGCACACACATACCACAAATACCACCAATTGTAATGCATCAGAAACATATGTGAGCAGCAAGAATGAATCATTCGATGCACATAAACACAACACAATTCTCAGTGCCGTCTGTTCGGTTCAACGACGAGTGACTAATAGAACATCAACACCCGGAGCTACTGCCGGGGATCGAATAGACGAGGTCTCCTTCCAAACAACATTCCTTTCCAACGCAGGCGACGGCATTAGTGACACTTTGCATCCAGCAAACCTTACCGTCTTTATGTGATCCGCCGAGTTGTACCCACAGACGAGCCCGCTCAGCATCATCTGCACCACGCCGGACGGTTTCTTCTGGTGCAACTCTAGGCTCGATTCCGTATGCATCAGAAAGATCGGTGAAGTACACGCGTTACGTACGACAGCCACTGCACGTTAAACACATATCCGACTAGCGACCAACAACACGACGTAAAACACTAAGGAACTATTTGCTCGCTGTTGCACTTCCACTACTGAACAATCACACCTCATCGTTGTGCAGCATTTGCTATAAAAAATCAACGTTCACTGACTAATGGCTCTCCGTGTCAAAGGATCTTTAGACGGCACCGATCTACTGCTCAGGTTCCGTACTATCCCGTGGCCAAGTTATGATTAGTTGGTGCAGGTTGAGACTCCACCACTCAGCCTGCCGTGAACGCAGTAGAGTTGGAGAGAGTAAGAAGGAACGTTCCTTCAGCCATACGGTGGTACCGAGAAACCTGCCTTTCGTCGTTTCCGACGCATCAGCGCTCGATGACAGAACTTCTCAATCATGCATCAGATAAGGCCCCACCATCGCCAGCCAGTGCGATATTGGACACGGTTTACGTAGGGTCCCGTAAAGAGACCATGCATTCTTCACTGTGTTCGTTTGGTGACTCGGAATCGGACCACATCTCTTATCAGATAAGCACGCGACTCGGCAGACCCGGGGACTGAGAGTTATTCTGTTTGATTTGAGCAGACGTTCGCCGGTCGTGTTATAGCAATAGCGCAATAACTCACAAGAACATCGCAAGGATGTTGTAGAAGAGCTTCACAAATTATCAAAATAATGAGGCGGATGCGTTTACGCACTCACGCAGTGCAGTGGTGCGCGCGTGATGGTGGCACGTTTCTTCCCACGGAAATCAACGCTGCATTGTGGTTGCGAGCGACGGCCAACCAATGCTTTCCAACGGACAGTGGTTCGGCGAGGCCCTGCTGCAAGGTAGGAGAAACTCCGTACTAACTTACGGCCCGAATGTGCGGCACAAGACCGCAGCTGTGTGGTACTTATCGAATTTGTGGATGATTATGCCGGAGCAAAGCGGTTCTAATGAGTGGAATTATTATTACACACGATAATAGCCACCAGCACCAGCTGCCGTCACCTCGGCTGACGTCAATTTGGACTGCGTCATAAAATGTTTGGCGCCATTGCCAAAGTTTGGCAGCGTGTTTGGAAGTGTGTCGCCCGTTGGGGAATCGGAATTGGAATTAACGATCAAGACCGTTCACCTGATTGTGTGGTCCATGTGCATATGTGAATAATAGTTCCGTTCCAATATCAAGAATTGTTCACTGACCCTGGTGCATGAGATATTTTGGGATTCTTATCAATCATCAACCCCGGTACATTTGTACTTGAATTAACGCTTAATATCATACATGAACCTAATTCGGATGTAAACACGAGCGAATATGATGAATCGATTGAATGTTTTTCTTTCCTATTTTTCACGTTTACCAACTTTTCGTTACATCTGCATCGATCAATGTCAGTAATCATGAACTAAATTAACCATCGGCTGAATGCTGAATGCTACTATTTGATGAGATAACGACGTAGTGTTTACTCTTAGTTTCTACCGTAAACACCCTCTAGTACATCTCGATGTTTGGCTTTAAAAAACATGCCTTATCCGGTCTCATATCGGATGTATGCTTATTTCTCCCAAAAGGCTTGTCTGGTGATCCTCAAATAGTCTAGGATCTAAGGGCTCTTCTTGAAGCCATAATAGCATACGAAATGGGTCAATCATATTTGCTTCTCAAACATCATGCGCCTGATCCTAAATCAATCATCGTCCACTGTTTGTGCCTACTGCAGACTTCCCCCGCCATAGAGCTGTTCGATCCGTAATGGGCGGAATTCGTTCGTTCGTACGTCTAGGCTTTCAGATATGGAATGGAAGCGCACGAGTCGTCCCTACCTACAGTCAAGTGTTCGTACGATCTTGCGACGGAGCGAGCCAGCACGAGGGTGGCGTGTGTTGATACCGGCTGTCCCGAGTATGGTGCTCTCGAAACGCCGAAGAACTGAAGCCAACTCGAGCGTGCCGGCGGTCATCAAGAGCACACCACTTGAAGCGATGTGATGGGAAAGAATATCTTTCTAATGGTAGAGACAATGTTTTTGGTTTTTAAAATACATGTTTAAAGAACTAACCGTGATGATCATACAAGAACTAATCAAGAATCAAGAACTAATCTTGGTGATGAATAAGAAATGCATGATCATTTAGCTCGTTTCTCGAAAAGAAGACGAAACAGAGAAAGTTTCGCGTATTTCGTGGTTTGTAGACTGGCTATGTCTTTGCTGATAATACTAGCTACGTTATTGTAATGCTACAATTTTCAATGACACTCAATGTCCCTGCGAATCCTTGGTCCACCCGGCTGAACGAACCTATTCTTCATATAAACCCATACCTCATTGTTACTATTTCGAAGAAATCATCTTAAACTCATTTTCCGCACTATCTCTCCTACGCGTACCTATCGTATACTTGTTGCATTCCACTAAAATCGTTCATCGATTAGATGCAAGCTCAACCTCAACATCCGTGAAGGGTGGAGAGATGCGTGCACGCTAAGCTGCGGCTAATTATCGGTTTGTTTGACCCTCCCCGGCGTATGCCGGTCGTGCGATAATGAGGGTGTTGAGCGGTTTTGCGCCGATGAGGCGGATGCGTTTACGCACTCACGCAGTGCAGTGGTGCGCGCGTGATGGTGGCACGTTTCTTCCCACGGAAATCAACGCTGCATTGTGGTTGCGAGCGACGGCCAACCAATGCTTTCCAACGGACAGTGGTTCGGCGAGGCCCTGCTGCAAGGTAGGAGAAACTCCGTACTAACTTACGGCCCGAATGTGCGGCACAAGACCGCAGCTGTGTGGTACTTATCGAATTTGTGGATGATTATGCCGGAGCAAAGCGGTTCTAATGAGTGGAATTATTATTACACACGATAATAGCCACCAGCACCAGCTGCCGTCACCTCGGCTGACGTCAATTTGGACTGCGCCATAAAATGTTTGGCGCCATTGCCAAAGTTCGGCAGCGTGTTTGGAAGTGTGTCGCCCGTTGGGGAATCGGAATTGGAATTAACGATCAAGACCGTTCACCTGATTGTGTGGTCCATGTGCATATGTGAATAATAGTTCCGTTCCAATATCAAGGAGGGTGGCCTGAAGAGTCCGCGCGCGAAGCGATCGCTCACGACGGCCACGACCGCGACGGCGAGCGAGAACAGCTCGGAGAACGGTTCCCGCTGCACGTCCCCCGCTCTGACGGAGGACAACCTGCGCCGGCTGTCGGTGTCGTTCGTGCGGCGCGAGTCGGACTCGCTCAACCGGACGCTCGTGTGGGGCGAAAACTACGACTACTCGTACGAATGCGAACCGTCCCACTCGGACGTGGAGGAGGAGGAGGACGGGGGGGAGGAGGCGGATGATGCAAGCCACGCGCCGCTCGTCGGCACCATCGGCAGCGGCCGGACGGCGGAGCGGCGGGTGAGCACCAGGCTGGTGCACTTCGAGATCGCCTCGCCCGACTCGTCGTACGAGCTGCAGCCCCCGATCGTGCCGAGCTTCCGGATCGATCCGCCGCGCACGCCCTGCTCGCCGACCGCCACCGGGCTCGCGGGGTTGATTATTGGAGCGGCGGCCTACGCCACCGCCACCACCACCGCCAGCTTCCTGAAGCGCTCGGCCAGCGAGCCGGTCCACTGCAAGCTGCGCAGTCACAGCTGCACACCGCTCACGTCCGACATCGGCGAGTCGGACGAGGACGGCGATGAGCTGGGGCTGCGGCGGGAGCGCGCTGCGGAAGACGTTCCGCTAATGTGTGAGGCGTTGGTGCCGCAACGACCGTTCACCAGCGTCCACCAGGCGTCGGTGCGCAGTTTGGACAAAATTGGAGTAAGTGTCACCCAATTTGCTGTGGCGTTGGGCTGTTGTTTTCTCTTCACTACCTGTTGTTGATGTTGGGAGCTAGGATTTAGTGTAGGATTCAGACATTAATCTGTGATACGTGTAGGGTTTGACGATAGATTGTACTTTCTTTGTGCATGTGAGTAGTGTAAATAAGGCGCCTATCAATGGCTTTGGTGGTAGTGGGGCTGTTCTACACACGACACGACCAGCACTGAAATCCAATATGGAGTGTTCCACTCGAGCAATGACTATTCGGTTATGGTGGTATAAGTACAGGGTTTGGCACAGGAGTATCACATGTCAACAGCACGTTTCCTACCTACAACAATGTGCTGAAACAACTTTAATCTTTTCCTGTATCGTCACAATGATTTTCAACACATAACACGCTGTTTATGTTATTACGATGCTCGCGCTAGTGACATTAGAATGGTTGTTTTATAGTTTGAACAAATTTTCGAATGCTTTCCACCACATTTTGTATGTAAAAACGATTGCGATATTTTAAAAGAATCGTTTTCAAATTTTCTTTGTTTACATTTTC
>KZ072315.1:182-18798 GCA_002091845.1 Anopheles cracens
ATGAACGAAAAACAACGCGATGAAAGTATGTGGAAAAACAATCCTTTCTTTGCAAAAGTTCCAAACAGAGGAAAGGTGGGAAAGAATAGCTACAGCGATCGAACAAACGATGCTGGAACGGAGTGCAGCATTCCTCCGGGCACTGCTGGTGGAGCTGCTTTTCTTCCCATTTCTTGCGAAACATACAAGGGGCGAGCGTGGGAGGTCAATGCAAGTACTTTCCACAAACTATTCCATTCCTTTTGCCATTAGCTACCCGTACTTCCTACACCTTCCTACGATTGTAAGGATCATCGGAATTGGCGTACGGGCGTAGAGAAAAACGGGGGGAAAACTTTCACCGACACGTCGCTGGCAATGCTAGGACACGCGAGAAAAGGATGGATATGTCAGGCTCTTTCCTTTCCGTGCCTCCCAAACCATACTCTTTATTTGAATAGCGCCCGGGTCGCGTCGCTCTGACATACAGCATAATTGGGAAGAGGAGAAAAAAACGACGCGATGCATTTTCCGGGAAAATATTTCCCGGTTGCTTTGGTAGCAAAGGCATGGCTGGAACAAGTAAAACGGAGAAGAAATCCCATCTTCCATACTGGCAGCTTTCAACAAAGCAAGTGAATGCACTCTGTCTGTATTGTTGGTCCTTCGAACGGGATCAATAGACGTTGCGTTGCCGAAGGTACCGAGGGAGCGGATGGAAAAGCGAAAGAAAATTGTTCAAATACTTTCACTTTTTGCCCGAAAAGCGAACGAACTCTCGCTTCTGCCACCGCTGGAAGCCAATAAAAATCATCGTACAAAAACCCCTTTCTCTGCCACGCAAGAAGCACGTGCGCGAGGTGAATTTATTAAATTGCGCCGGTTGCTGCTGGTCGTTAAAGGAGCAAAGCTCCAAATCTCCTAATGATTGGAGGAAAGCTGAATCGATTTGCTGAGCATTTATTAATTTTCTTTATCTACAGCTCAGCCCGAACCCTGTGCTCGTTGCCGGTAGGACTCGACGAGCACGTCGTACTGCGCCATGTCCGAAGAAATGTTCCTGCTGGCGAACCACATTCGAAGACGCATGTTCGCAATCTAAGTCTGTCGCTTATGTGCTCTCGCATTCCCTCTCGATTCCACACCATTTATATTTTATTACTATTTAATCTCGATCTGCCATCCGGAGGCAGTCCGGTTTTGCCGGTGGAGGTTTTAGTGTCCAGTGCGCAGACAGCAGCATCTAGCCATTATTACCTTTATCGGGGTACGGAGCCAAGCAGCAGCACCGGGGCGCCGACCGTCAGAATAGGTTTGTAATCCTTAAAACCGTTCGCAATCGTTTAATATCCACTTATTGATAGAGAAGAACCGCTCAAACGGTGCTCGAACGCTGCTGGAGAGGACTTTCGACCAATTTCGTGTAGTAGTTGTCCGTCGAGCTTCGCCGTACAACAAGTAAGTAGGAAGAAAGTGGTTCGGATTGTCTGGAGTTTGTGAGGGGGCGGCAAGAATATTCGGAGCAGATTTCTATGCTAGCTAATGGTGTAATCCTGTGCGATTACCAACCATCATCACTGCAGGCAAGAGGTGCGATGATCCGAAGGAGGAGGAACAGTACATCAGCTGTGGCACCACCACTCGACCGGTCCGACCCTTTTCTTGGGAATAAGCTTACGGGAGGATGATATGTGGGACGGTGGTATCGACTTAGAAGCAATCGAATATGCCATGTCTGATTGTGTCACGGGCAGGTCGAGATTGTCTGCTGCCATGGGGAAAGCATGTCCCCTGTAGTATTACTGCCACAGACGTGCACTAGACTAGCGAGACCGAAGAAGAAAAACCACTCTCTGTTCGTGTGGAAGCTCAACCATCCCCTGCACCACACAAACCGAACGTTTTATTTCAAAACCGTGCAGTCTTGCCGAGTTCAAAGGGAACTGACAGCATTTTGCAACACACATTTTCCACTGAAATGGTACACAACCGGAGCCTTGACCAGAAGCTGGCAAAGAACACCGATTATGTCGAGCTTTGTTATCCATTATCCTGGTTGTATTCAATCACGTTTCATTGCCGCTTCGTGTTGGGTGGTTTAGGATATTAATGAATGAAGCCTGCATCGTTTTGAACAGGGATATAGGATTTTGATTTCAACGAGAAGCTTTCAACGAGCGTACGGGTAAACACTCAGAAAGTTTCAATCATTTTTAAAGGTTTTTTTAAAGTAAGATGCCTCATGGAGCTTCATGTATTTTTCGGACTTCTTTGTTTCAGACAACCCCACACGAAAGATGTATTGAATATTCTCATTTCGAGAAGGAAAAGAACGATCATCACCCCACCCAAACGAAATGGAAACTAAATCCAAACCCCTTAAATTATGTTCAAGCCCGATGATCATGCGATACTTTTTGTTTTGTTTGAATGCCCACTTATACATCCGAGGAAAAGTTTTGGAGCGTTTGGAATAGAAACGCTTTGCTCGTCCAGCAACTTCCTCATCAGGTAATCGATATAGGTGCGAACGTGTAAAAACCACATTAACGAAAACCGATCGTAAGCCAATTGAACCGAAACGTCCGTGCTATCGATCGTTTCCGTAAGCGATACGCCGTCATCCCCCGTCCGTTCCGAAGTCAAACATTCTTTTTTCTAATGCAGTGGCCAGGTTGTGACCGTGTGGACAGTTTTAACCGAACACCCAAAAGATTTATGTCCCACAGGAAAGAAGCGTATCGGTTTCCACTGGTTGACACACGACCATGAAAGGTTGACTAAAATGATTTTTCACATTCCAATGCGCGTGACGGGATCGTCGTGCCGGTCACGAAATATTTAAAAGACAATTCTGTCACTCACAACACACCACAAAGCCAATAATCCACCGGTGACACACGCCAACTGCCAATTCGTCTTCGGAGGAGCCATCGTAAATAATGATTCTTTATTGAAAAGTTTATTTGATTTAAAGCGGAAAATAAACCCATTAAAAGGAGACACACGATTATCGGCTAACAACGGTGTTAATGATGTTCGTCCATACTCCACCGGGCTCATCACGCATTGCAGCAGCAACACAAGACGAAATCGATTTTTAGTGATGTTTCTCCCGTTCGTTTTTTGGGGAACAGGACCGATGAACGACTTCAGACGCGGGAGTATCATCATCAATCGCGTGGAAAAGCTATCAGTGCGTCTGTCTTTTAAGGAGAGAACGAGCGTTCACATTAGACAAACACACCATTAATCTTTCATTTTGTCATTGAGGAGTTTTGGGGCGCAACGGCAGCAGCAGCGCGCACACACACGCGCACACAAACTACTCAATACACATTTCCAATTTCAACGTCCAGAGCGCTGAAGGTTCACACAGGAATGCGCTGCTTTCGGTTTCGGTGGTTTTCTTTTAGTGTAAATCAACCATCAAAAAAGACCGATAAAAAGAGGAGGAAAATGCGCGCTGCGTGCGGTTGGAGCATACCGACGCGAACCACAAAAACCCTAACCTAACCCCAGTGGGGCTGCTTAACTTCTGCTGCTGCTGGGATAGAGCAGCACATTAAATGCTCAAACCGCATTAGCCCGTCGCCACTCTAGTCGCGTGGGGGGCGTGTTCACGAAAGCGTCACGCGCCAGACAGCTGTGGCGAAATTCCACCGAAAATCCACCAACAAGACAGCACCGGTTAGCGAAACCTTTCGCGCACGCCATTTCGCTCTTACTGTGCGCTCTTTGCTGTAGCAAAGAAAACCTCGCCCGTTTTTGATCGACGGGAAAAACGGAGGACTTTCCATCCCATGATCGTCTTGTTTGCAGCTCAAAAAACCACACCACCGCTCATTGATTAACGATCTTGTCGCACCGCATCGGTTCCTTCCTCGGTTGTCCCGACGTCTGGACGGACGGACTTGTCAACTTCGTCCCTCGTGAAGTTTGAGTCATGTATTTGCTTTAATTTTAATGCTGCGACGTGACACTTCGTACCGCTCCCAGCAAACACACGACGGGGGTTTTATTTTTATTCTCCCTTTTACGTAGGGGCCCGCCTTGCCGGAGCAGCAAGTAGTCAACCAAGACACTCCTGGGACCACAGCATCATGCGAGAGCAATGCCACAAAAACGCGTACAACGGGGCGTCCGTGCGGGAAAATGCTTCTTCGCATAGTTGCGCCGCGGATAAGTACATCGTTTACGACCACGCCCAACAGTGATGTGTCACTGTCTCTAGGAGGAGATGGGCTGAACTCGGTTCTACCATCGATTTCCATCCGCCGTGTGCCTTTGAAGAGCTAGATACTTTCAGCTATCCTTGGGGAGTCGTTAACTCTTTCATTAGACGACAAAACGTAAATGCAAGAAATCCTATAACTATAAGTAAAGATAAGACTTACTTTGGAATACAAATTTTAAATTATGTCTAACATATGAAAACAGAGTTAGGAAGATCATATATTGTAGTATACAAAAACTTAGCGTTATTTTTGATGGTTTTTGGCTGCAGAAAGATAGCACTTGGCTGCCAAACATTCCGGGGATGTCCTATAAAACGCCAGTCCTATAATAGTACGCCAGAATCAATAATACGGTTCTAGGACGATTATGTTTTCACAAGAAAATCAAGATTGTGTGTACGGAGAGCAGCACTCGATGAAACTTTGCTGCTGACGGCATCCAAAATATCAAATCACATGCAGGAGCCTTCTCTCCACAAACTGTGTGCTCAGTTCTGAAGTGCCCATCATCAGTATACTGGGTAGGCTAGACTCTATACTCTTCCCCAAGCAGCTTTATTATCTTGTCATGTGTGCCAAGAACTCAGGTTGCATCTATCAAGCTGGAATTACTTACTTTAATTAAATTCTGTCCTTGAAAAACAAATGTTCAAAGTAAATAATTGTTCACCCATTCTCGGCATGAAGATATCTTAATGCTCTACTGTAAATTCTACCGGTACCTATACCGACACATGTTTCCACAGCCGTCCACCGAATCCTATAGGACAGAGGACGTGCCTTTCATTTACCAAAAAGTTTCCCGCTTTCGGCACAAAATATCATTTTCTCTTTTGCCGTTCAGGTGCAACAACTACAACTAAGTAAGGAGGAAAGTGGGTGTGTGAAGTTGGGAAACAAATTCCTGAAGCTTTTTCCAAACGAATCTTCTGTTCCTGGAACATCGATACGGAAACACTACTGCTGGCGTGTCCGACCATACTGCAGAGCAGCTTCGCCAAAAATACCACCGGAACTTAGTTCATTCCACGTGGGGACCATCTTCAGCCAAGCCAAACACAGCAGACACGTCCGTTTCTACGTCACTCGCCGGTTTGGAAATTAGAACCGAGAGAAATTGAAGGTATGCGTTTGTGCTGTGCTGGCACAGAAGATGGTGAGGAGAGTTTTGCAGCAAACTTTCGTCAGCCACACTTTTTGGTGACAGAGGTCAAAATAAGATACTGAGCAGGCTGCGGGGTTTGGTTCATTCCGTGCGACGAACTCGCATGTACGACAGTGTTTCCAATATCTTTGCAAGTATTCCAAATATGCGTTATGTTGAAACAGAAGCAGTAGTTTTTTTTTTATTCTTGTGACATTCTTTTGTCGAAAACAAAGTCTCTTCTACAGGGGATTAGGGAGAATCGTTGGTTTAATGTTAAGGTTGATTACATTCAACAAAAAGAAACACTTGTACACCCCACATTCTCAGCCGTTTCTCTACTTACTGTGTGGCGTTTGCTCGTTAAGTGTTTTATCGAGCTGTTTTTCAAACAAGCTTTGAAAAAAACCTATCATAAAACACTCCTGTAGACTCTCAAATAGTTTGAATTAAGCGGTACGTTTTGTTTTTCCTCCACACAAATAACTTGGCACAAGGTGAACGGAGAAAGGAATTTTTATCGTACGCTGTACTCTTCTGACGAGGTATGTTAGGAAAACAGGCTTCACCGTGGGGGTTACGACACACGCGCTCTAGTTACTTTTTCTAAGAAATAGAAAATTGCTAGCAAATCGTTTCTACTTGGAAAAAGCTACTTCGAAAGATGAGAAGACTTGCGTACTAAGCCTAGATATTCAATAATACACAGACGACGCTCCATAGCCGAATGCCGGTAAGGTCGTACTGGATGACTCACTGTTGGTTGGTAAGAATGAAATTCTTTTCATGGTATTCCAAGAAGCTTTTAAAGCGTATTCCATACTTTCGCGTAATTGTTTGAACTTGATCTAGCTAATTACAAACAATATTATTCAACGCGAGAAAATGGATTTCGTTCCACGAACTTCTGGGGAGCTAAAAGATTAACGGGATATACGGTTGCAATGAATGCCGTATTTTATACAGTATTGCAGCTCTAACGAGTGAGCCATTATGCTTAAAACTAACACAGCGCACCCATCGTTCTCGTAGCTAACGATACGAACTTTAACTTCATCTTCAATTGGATGATTAAATATTTGCGTCGTCGTAATTAACCGACGTAAACTCAGAAGACACCAACAGTTACCCCGGAGAAAGGAAAATGTTATACTGATGGTTGGCAACCACAGCCCGTCGGTGTCGTCATTTACTGGCACAAAACGTGCTTTGGTATTAGATACGCCCTAGTAATCGTCAGCTGTTCTAATGTACAACGGCAGCAACTTCAAGCTAATCGATTGCCAGTCAGACAGACTTACAATGCCAATATGACGATTTTACCTCATCACGTAACATCGCCATCAATCACTTCCCTCTCTGGATGGATCCTTATCTTCATCTTCAAACTCCTCCGCAGTGGCGGTGCATGGTTTGGTTTTCAACATTTTCTTTTCCGTAGGAAATCCATGCTACACACTATCCAAACAAAACAATTAACCTTTCTCAACATAAATATCATAAAACAATATAGTGTTCCGCAGTACTTCCTCTTTCGTGCTCACCGGCGGTAAAAACCCCGTCCAAGCAACTCTACTCTGCTGGCGCAGAGCAGCACGCAATTTATCTACATTTTCAGCTCGCTCTCGAAGCCCGAGCCCGAACTTCGTCGACCTCCTTTCCTTCTCCTAGCAGCAAGCAATGTACGCGCGCGAAGATCGCCACGCTAAGCAGCATCCTTGTTGTTTGCCACGGAGGGCAAAGGATAATCGGATTTAGTTTCCATTTCGTTTGGGTGGGGTGATGATCGTTCTTTTCCTTCTCGAAATGAGAATATTCAATACATCTTTCGCGTGGGGTTGTCTGAAACAAAGAAGTCCGAAAAATACATGAAGCTCCATGAGGCATCTTACTTTAAAAAAAAACCTTTAAAAATGATTGAAACTTTCTGAGTGTTTACCCGTACGCTCGTTGAAAGCTTCTCGTTGAAATCAAAATCAAAGCAGCCCCACTGGGGTTAGGTTAGGGTTTTTGTGGTTCGCGTCGGTATGCTCCAACCGCACGCAGCGCGCATTTTCCTCCTCTTTTTATCGGTCTTTTTTGATGGTTGATTTACACTAAAAGAAAACCACCGAAACCGAAAGCAGCGCATTCCTGTGTGAACCTTCAGCGCTCTGGACGTTGAAATTGGAAATGTGTTTTGAGCAGTTTGTGTGCGCGTGTGTGTGCGCGCTGCTGCTGCCGTTGCGCCCCAAAACTCCTCAATGACAAAATGAAAGATTAATGGTGTGTTTGTCTAATGTGAACGCTCGTTCTCTCCTTAAAAGACAGACGCACTGATAGCTTTTCCACGCGATTGATGATGATACTCCCGCGTCTGAAGTCGTTCATCGGTCCTGTTCCCCAAAAAACGAACGGGAGAAACATCACTAAAAATCGATTTCGTCTTGTGTTGCTGCTGCAATGCGTGATGAGCCCGGTGGAGTATGGACGAACATCATTAACACCGTTGTTAGCCGATAATCGTGTGTCTCCTTTTAATGGGTTTATTTTCCGCTTTAAATCAAATAAACTTTTCAATAAAGAATCATTATTTACGATGGCTCCTCCGAAGACGAATTGGCAGTTGGCGTGTGTCACCGGTGGATTATTGGCTTTGTGGTGTGTTGTGAGTGACAGAATTGTCTTTTAAATATTTCGTGACCGGCACGACGATCCCGTCACGCGCATTGGAATGTGAAAAATCATTTTAGTCAACCTTTCATGGTCGTGTGTCAACCAGTGGAAACCGATACGCTTCTTTCCTGTGGGACATAAATCTTTTGGGTGTTCGGTTAAAACTGTCCACACGGTCACAACCTGGCCACTGCATTAGAAAAAAGAATGTTTGACTTCGGAACGGACGGGGGATGACGGCGTATCGCTTACGGAAACGATCGATAGCACGGACGTTTCGGTTCAATTGGCTTACGATCGGTTTTCGTTAATGTGGTTTTTACACGTTCGCACCTATATCGATTACCTGATGAGGAAGTTGCTGGACGAGCAAAGCGTTTCTATTCCAAACGCTCCAAAACTTTTCCTCGGATGTATAAGTGGGCATTCAAACAAAACAAAAAGTATCGCATGATCATCGGGCTTGAACATAATTCAAGGGGTTTGGATTTAGTTTCCATTTCGTTTGGGTGGGGTGATGATCGTTCTTTTCCTTCTCGAAATGAGAATATTCAATACATCTTTCGTGTGGGGTTGTCTGAAACAAAGAAGTCCGAAAAATACATGAAGCTCCATGAGGCATCTTACTTTAAAAAAACCTTTAAAAATGATTGAAACTTTCTGAGTGTTTACCCGTACGCTCGTTGAAAGCTTCTCGTTGAAATCAAAATCCTATATCCCTGTTCAAAACGATGCAGGCTTCATTCATTAATATCCTAAACCACCCAACACGAAGCGGCAATGAAACGTGATTGAATACAACCAGGATAATGGATAACAAAGCTCGACATAATCGGTGTTCTTTGCCAGCTTCTGGTCAAGGCTCCGGTTGTGTACCATTTCAGTGGAAAATGTGTGTTGCAAAATGCTGTCAGTTCCCTTTGAACTCGGCAAGACTGCACGGTTTTGAAATAAAACGTTCGGTTTGTGTGGTGCAGGGGATGGTTGAGCTTCCACACGAACAGAGAGTGGTTTTTCTTCTTCGGTCTCGCTAGTCTAGTGCACGTCTGTGGCAGTAATACTACAGGGGACATGCTTTCCCCATGGCAGCAGACAATCTCGACCTGCCCGTGACACAATCAGACATGGCATATTCGATTGCTTCTAAGTCGATACCACCGTCCCACATATCATCCTCCCGTAAGCTTATTCCCAAGAAAAGGGTCGGACCGGTCGAGTGGTGGTGCCACAGCTGATGTACTGTTCCTCCTCCTTCGGATCATCGCACCTCTTGCCTGCAGTGATGATGGTTGGTAATCGCACAGGATTACACCATTAGCTAGCATAGAAATCTGCTCCGAATATTCTTGCCGCCCCCTCACAAACTCCAGACAATCCGAACCACTTTCTTCCTACTTACTTGTTGTACGGCGAAGCTCGACGGACAACTACTACACGAAATTGGTCGAAAGTCCTCTCCAGCAGCGTTCGAGCACCGTTTGAGCGGTTCTTCTCTATCAATAAGTGGATATTAAACGATTGCGAACGGTTTTAAGGATTACAAACCTATTCTGACGGTCGGCGCCCCGGTGCTGCTGCTTGGCTCCGTACCCCGATAAAGGTAATAATGGCTAGATGCTGCTGTCTGCGCACTGGACACTAAAACCTCCACCGGCAAAACCGGACTGCCTCCGGATGGCAGATCGAGATTAAATAGTAATAAAATATAAATGGTGTGGAATCGAGAGGGAATGCGAGAGCACATAAGCGACAGACTTAGATTGCGAACATGCGTCTTCGAATGTGGTTCGCCAGCAGGAACATTTCTTCGGACATGGCGCAGTACGACGTGCTCGTCGAGTCCTACCGGCAACGAGCACAGGGTTCGGGCTGAGCTGTAGATAAAGAAAATTAATAAATGCTCAGCAAATCGATTCAGCTTTCCTCCAATCATTAGGAGATTTGGAGCTTTGCTCCTTTAACGACCAGCAGCAACCGGCGCAATTTAATAAATTCACCTCGCGCACGTGCTTCTTGCGTGGCAGAGAAAGGGGTTTTTGTACGATGATTTTTATTGGCTTCCAGCGGTGGCAGAAGCGAGAGTTCGTTCGCTTTTCGGGCAAAAAGTGAAAGTATTTGAACAATTTTCTTTCGCTTTTCCATCCGCTCCCTCGGTACCTTCGGCAACGCAACGTCTATTGATCCCGTTCGAAGGACCAACAATACAGACAGAGTGCATTCACTTGCTTTGTTGAAAGCTGCCAGTATGGAAGATGGGATTTCTTCTCCGCTTTACTTGTTCCAGCCATGCCTTTGCTACCAAAGCAACCGGGAAATATTTTCCCGGAAAATGCATCGCGTCGTTTTTTTCTCCTCTTCCCAATTATGCTGTATGTCAGAGCGACGCGACCCGGGCGCTATTCAAATAAAGAGTATGGTTTGGGAGGCACGGAAAGGGGTGCAGCCTCGCGAACATAATCAGCATCTTTCGCGGGCGCGCGGCTCTTGTTCGCGCTTCCCTTACACGTGGTGGTGACTACTTCCTGCTCGCTGAGGGGAGGGGGGGAGAAACACAACGACCACCCGATAATTGAGCACAACCGTGGTGGTGTAGGGTGCGAGTGAGAGGCAGCCAACCGCACACATACAAACACGCGCCAGTCCTGTGTATACGCCGTGTGGTGTGTGCTTCTTAATTGAGAAATTATTTTTAATCCTCCCGCTTCCCGCCGACTCGCGCCGTGTCGAGAGTCTTCCCGTGATGAGAGACGACAACGACGATGACGACGATATCATCCACCGACGGGCAGGGCCGTGGTTTGATGGTTGTGTGGTTCGAAAGAAATTTATTGAGATATGCCGCAATTATTTGCAGCTCCTCTTTTTCGGCTGCCGCCGGTGCAATCTCACGGAAAAGCGAGACAGAAAGGAAGGAAAATTCGCAAACCTCGGCAGTGGAACGATCGTGAAAAGCAAATACCGAATAGCAGCACAGACACACGGTACCGTCTGCTTGTTTTTTTGCTCGCCGACGTGTAGTGTTGTCGCGCAGCAAGAAGTTGTTCGCCGCCACCAGTCATTTCTGGAGGAAAACGAGATTCGGTCTGGTGCAAGAGAGTTTGATACATGAAAAGATATTAGGGAGCATACATTTAAAGTCCTCGGCTTGACGGATGCTGTACCGAGGTGCGATGGATGTACCTAATTTAATAACCGCTTTAGGTGCGCTTCAGACAAAAATGAAACTTACGTATTTCGTACATGATGAACACGAAACCATTTATCCATCGTCCCGGAGCTCACTAAATCGTTCTTCTTATCTTGCCACATGTCTGAGGACTTCTTCCGTATGCGCTTCTTATCCTGCCACGCGGGGAAAGGCAAGTGACGACAGAAACGACGTGTTGGGTGGGTTTAGAGTTACAAAATCGCAACATCCTCCAAGCGCACGACAACACCGGCATGACAGCAGACCGTCCGGTCTCGCGCAACAGACACGTGACAACCTTTGATCGAACTCCAAAGCACCGTACCCGCCGGGACAAGGACTGATCGATTGCCGCGTCTATTTGCACATCGTCTGGCTGCGGAACATGCGAACAGCTTGCCCACCGTACCGGCGTGTCTTAGACTTCTAATTACTACCCGTACGGTGCAGTTTGTTCGCAATGTGGCAGGTTGAGTAATGGGGTGTCCAAACACACGACCTTTACACACCCGGAGGAGACATGCTCCGTATGCAAAAGACACACAGAACACAAGACAAGTCAAAAACGCATCGCGCCAGACACTCGACCATATGGTCGGTCGTTCGGTGGTACCGAATAATTGGTGCAGCGCAACATAAAGACCGCGGTGCAGCCTCGCGAACATAATCAGCATCTTTCGCGGGCGCGCGGCTCTTGTTCGCGCTTCCCTTACACGTGGTGGTGACTACTTCCTGCTCGCTGAGGGGAGGGGGGGGAGAAACACAACGACCACCCGATAATTGAGCACAACCGTGGTGGTGTAGGGTGCGAGTGAGAGGCAGCCAACCGCACACATACAAACACGCGCCAGTCCTGTGTATACGCCGTGTGGTGTGTGCTTCTTAATTGAGAAATTATTTTTAATCCTCCCGCTTCCCGCCGACTCGCGCCGTGTCGAGAGTCTTCCCGTGATGAGAGACGACAACGACGATGACGACGATATCATCCACCGACGGGCAGGGCCGTGGTTTGATGGTTGTGTGGTTCGAAAGAAATTTATTGAGATATGCCGCAATTATTTGCAGCTCCTCTTTTTCGGCTGCCGCCGGTGCAATCTCACGGAAAAGCGAGACAGAAAGGAAGGAAAATTCGCAAACCTCGGCAGTGGAACGATCGTGAAAAGCAAATACCGAATAGCAGCACAGACACACGGTACCGTCTGCTTGTTTTTTTGCTCGCCGACGTGTAGTGTTGTCGCGCAGCAAGAAGTTGTTCGCCGCCACCAGTAGGGACGTTCGCTCCACACGGTTCACAGCCAACCTCACATCACGTCTGATTGCTTCTTTCGGCTGCTGCTGCTGCTGCGCTCGGATACAGAAAACCAGCATCGATCGTTCGTTTCTTTTTTTTTCAATTTCGCTACATGGAGACTTTTTTTCGCGCTTCTTTCGCTCGTTTGTTGGAGCATCATCATTTCGCTTTCGGCGTGGTGTGTGAGATCGCGGCGGTCCGATTGCAGTACGAGTGCAGAGCGGCGCGCGTGCATTCGCAATAATAATGCTCATTGCCATCGCTCTGCGGCTGCTCTGTGGTACCTTCCGAAACTCCTGTGTGGGACATCACACGGTAGCGCGTTTTTGGGATGCTGCTCCGGTGCGAGATGTTTGGCAATGACAACAGGAGCAGGGCGAAAAAAATACCCAAGGCGCAACCGTGACGTGGTACCGTCTTGGGAGATTTCGATTTTTGGATCGCATTTTTTACGCCGTTGACTCGTTGGAATATTCTTTTTGAGTGTGTTTTTATGGACGATTTTTGGAAGTGTGTGCATGCCTTTGTTGTACATGTTAGTTTCTTCGTTTGGAATTATTTTTGGGCGACAATAGCGTAGAAGAGTAAATAGACCAATATTTTTTTTTTAATTACTTGATGTTTTAAATGTTTTATAACTGCTATCAGCAATAACATAAATTGAAATGAGCACGCAAAACCCGTTTACATTGCCATTAGTTATGTTTTATTGATTTCGGAAACAGGCAACTACAACTACTATCCAAATGGGTGCAATATTCCGGGCCGTATATATTGGTGCACGCGAAACACATCCTGTCTGTGGTACCGACGACGACCAGCTGAGGGCCCTGAAGTGGCACACATCGTTAGCCGCCATTTCTCCGTCACTCCGGAAACATTTTTCCCACCACACACCACTTCCCATCGGCGCGGAAGGACACGCGAAAATTTGCTACTACTGCCGCCGCAGCCGCTGAGCGCCAGTACCGTGCGCTGCCGCGCGCGTGTATGTGTGTATGTTTTTCCGGCATCCGCACGGGTGCACAATGCTTGCCATTTTTCTCATTAACTGCTCCAGAAACCTACCGACCCGGCCGACGCCCCGACCGGTAGCCAGCGCACCACAGCCGTACCGGGCGAACGCAGGAAGGAAGTGGGAAATATTCGGCCGAAAAATCGAAACTGCATTCCCCGTTGCAGCGCCCTTCCGATCCGGCACCCATCGCCTCGCGCTTGTTTTGGTGGCAAAATCTGTGTTACCAGATGCACAAAAGCGATCGAAAATGGCCAACTTTGGATGCGAGTGTGTGTGTGTGTGTGGCTGTGTGTGTAAGTCAACGGAGGATGGAGGGCGGCGAGCGCGATGGAGGCTAAAATTTATTATCAGAAGCGAACCATAAATTTTCCACCGAAAAACCGTTCGCTCCACACGGTTCACAGCCAACCTCACATCACGTCTGATTGCTTCTTTCGGCTGCTGCTGCTGCTGCGCTCGGATACAGAAAACCAGCATCGATCGTTCGTTTCTTTTTTTTTAAAACCGAACCACCTCGGCATGTCTTCGAAGTGTGTTTGTTCACGTAGAGGATTGGTGGTTCCACCAGAGTGGATAATGATGATGGATTGAATGAGCGATGAGATTTGCGCTAAGTGAGTCATCAGGAGCATCCCCCAGCTAGTCCCGAATGTGTCAACAGATAGAATCTCTTGATTGTATTTTTGCGTAAAATGCATTTTTTTGTGTAATTGCTACCTGCGGAGTTGAGTTGCTTCAGCAAAAATATGAGAGTTCAAGTAGCTGGGGGATGCTTCAAGCTTCTAGCTTCAAGTAGAAAAGATGGCACTTTTTAATGAGATGTATGTTATACCATGTGGATTTTGAGGTTTTGTTCAGTTTGGTTGTGAGCAGCTTCTGGGTGCTTTAATGTTATTGCATACATTTAGGCTCAGTTTACTATTTTTTACATTTTTTCTACTGCAGAATCTTCCATTTGTAAGCTAGATTTCAAAGCCACACGCAAAACCCGTTTACATTGCCATTAGTTATGTTTTATTGATTTCGGAAACAGGCAACTACAACTACTATCCAAATGGGTGCAATATTCCGGGCCGTATATATTGGTGCACGCGAAACACATCCTGTCTGTGGTACCGACGACGACCAGCTGAGGGCCCTGAAGTGGCACACATCGTTAGCCGCCATTTCTCTTACTCCCGCCCATCGTCCCGTCACTCCGGAAACATTTTTCCCACCACACACCACTTCCCATCGGCGCGGAAGGACACGCGAAAATTTGCTACTACTGCCGCCGCAGCCGCTGAGCGCCAGTACCGTGCGCTGCCGCGCGCGTGTATGTGTGTATGTTTTTCCGGCATCCGCACGGGTGCACAATGCTTGCCATTTTTCTCATTAACTGCTCCAGAAACCTACCGACCCGGCCGACGCCCCGACCGGTAGCCAGCGCACCACAGCCGTACCGGGCGAACGCAGGAAGGAAGTGAGGGAAAGGAAAATGTCTTCTCCAGTGCATCGGTGGTGCATCCGTGTGGTTCCAAGAAACGCGGAGACTGTGGCGAGTGGGGCCGCCGGTGTGGCAAACTTGTGAAAAATGATGATGTTGTTACGTGGAGCACTTCAATTAAAATAATTGCGGTTTTTAAATACCATCTTTCCGATTCGGTCGCGCTTGCTCCGTCAGTGCTGCCGCGAATAGCTTTCGGTGCTGCCGGGACCGGGATTGAGTGAGAGCGAGAATTCGCGCTGTGGGTTGGTGAATTTATGACAGTAGCATCATAAGCCCACCTCGTCCGGGGACACTCCTTCCTGCTCTGGTGCGGGCTAGGAGGAGGAAGCTAGTTATGCTGCTGCGAGCCTTGCGTAGTGCTTGCTGCTGGGTGGTAATAGTCTGTCACCCGGGCTCCCAGTTTATGCTGGTGGATGTTGTTGTTGTTGGTGGTCGTGAAAGGGTTGCGATAATTGCAATTATGCTGCAGTTTGTCTTGCCTGTGTCTGGTTCCAGCTCAGGTCGTTCTCTCTCTTCGCATTTTTTACGCCGTTGACTCGTTGGAATATTCTTTTTGAGTGTGTTTTTATGGACGATTTTTGGAAGTGTGTGCATGCCTTTGTTGTACATGTTAGTTTCTTCGTTTGGAATTATTTTTGGGCGACAATAGCGTAGAAGAGTAAATAGACCAATATTTTTTTTTTAATTACTTGATGTTTTAAATGTTTTATAACTGCTATCAGCAATAACATAAATTGAAATGAGCATTGCGCACGAATTTCGTATGAAACTGAAGGCAAAAACGAAATGGCAAATCTCGGTTCAGCCTCGCTTATTCCATCACACAGTAGACAGATGTTTTACGATTCTTTATGTATGCTGGTTCAACGATCCCTCTGCGCCCGACCGCACAATGGAGCAACGTTCGCCAATCTTCCTTCTTCGTCGTATGCAACTAAATAAGCTGCTGGAATTATTTCACCTCCAATACCACCGCTCGAGCGACGGCCGATGGCTTAAGGATGATTTAATAACCCTTCCGAGAGATTGCTTTTTTCATCCCACCCCGTCGATCGGCAGCTTCAATCGATCGGATTTAGATGATTCTAATGAGGACGCAGTCTGCTACCGGGCTTTAGCGCACAGCGCGAGCGACCGAGGGAAAAGAGACTCCCATTCTGCGAGTCACAGCGTCGCCTTTTATCGGCCGCTCGTTTGATGCGCACTGCTTCAATACCTCGAAGCTGAATAGTGTGTAGCTGGAGAACCTGCTTCACAACACAATTCATTTGTAATTTGCTTGCAGGGAAGAGGTAGGAGGGAAGAGGTTCCGCTCGCACCGATCTCTGGGTGACTAAATGAGCCGCCGTTACGTCCATCATAATCGGCTTAGGGGAGTCGCGCAAGACAGCTGGGAACTGGAGTTCATACGCGGGTCCAAAACTAAATCCCTCCAAATGTCACAAATCGTTCGGCAGATGATCAAAATTAAATCACGAGGAAATAAAGTTCAGCGCTTGTGGTTTGTGGCCTGTAGGAGACGCCGGGTGCGGTTTCGGACGTAGCTCTTGCCCTGTCCGACAAGTCCGGCAAGTCAGGAATCAGCGATCGTTGACAGGCGGGCAGGGTGGACAGCTGTCCATCGATAAGCCCAGTCAAAAAACAACATCGCAAGACATTGGCATGCCTCTTCCACCTGCATCCTATAGCGTTCGCCTTTTCACGATGGTCGGCATGCGTCCAGGTACCTGCGGACACAACGCCGACCAAGCGAATCCGAGAATATACAGCAACAGCATCCAAACAGCCATCGGCATTCGGTTCTTTTGTGCGTAAGAGTGTCATTTATTGTTCGCTTATTGCTTTTTAATAAGCTTCCCAAACAATAACCGTGCGCAAGCGAGCGCGCTCGTGCTCGCGAGACTTTCGTGAACGAGAACTCTTGCCTCAATTAAGTAATTAAGACAGACAGTGCGTAACGCTCGCGAAGCGCCGCCGACTTTGGCCCGGAGGGGATTTTTTCTTCCTTCCTGTGTCTCGCTGCGTCCAACTGGAGGAAGTCGGTACTCGTCGGACGAAGTGGAGGCACCGCGTGGGTGGCCAAGATGACAGCCGCCAGGGCTGACGTTGACGAGTGTTGTCGTGGAGTTCGTCGTGGAGCCATTAGCCGGCCGGCGGAGGGGAGACGGTGAGCGAGGTACGGCGATCAGTCTCGGTTCGTTAAACGCTTGAATTGTGTACGACCAGACGAAGAAGTGGTTGGCCAGATTCGTCACCCCCGCCGGGAGATATGGGTGGGTGAGACAAGCCCCACGAGAGTGGCACCCTCCGGAACATGGATAATCCGCTGGACGTGTTTGGGCGGAAGAAAGAACGAACGCACTTCATTGACAGTTGCACTTTTGGACTGTGTTGTGCCACTGTGTTACGTCATACACAGGTACTTCAGGTCTTCGCAGTATGACCTTCAGCGCTGGCAATCGAACAATTGACAATAATTCCTCAAATAAGCCCTAACTCTCCCATCGTGTGTTGTGCTGCTATGATTGCGCCGCAGCATGTCTGCAGAGCAATTCTTAACTTATTCTCCCCGCAAACGCGCGACATCAGCGTGCTGCGGTCAAATTATTATTGCCCACACTCTTTTCGCCCTGTCCTCCTCGCTCCTCTCTCCAAAATAATCTCACAGCGGTATGGAACACCGCATATCGGAATTCAGTGGTTCTCCCGCAAAATAGTTTAGGTCACGAATTGTTTATGCAAATTCGGACACAGAGTGCCACGCTGCCAAAAAAAAAGATGTTCCAAATTATTGTTTCCATCTTCCCTCGTCCTTTTCCTTCCGGATTGTTGTTTGGAATAAATTCTTTATTTTTATCTCTTACACCGCGCCAGTCCGCGGGAAGTCCGCTCGTTTTCGTTTTCACGTCGACGTTCTCTCTCCGGAGTTTGTCAGGACTGTCCTCCGAACGTGACAATATTTCAATCATGAGAAACCGGTGCCTGCTGCTGCGACCGAGTTTTGATCAAGCAATTATTGGCATTATTGTTTGGACAGCTTTGCCCGAGCTGGTGTGTACACGCAGTAGTCAGCGGAATATTTTTAATATAATTATTACCGGGAACTGTATCGATGGATCCCGTGCAGCAGTGTGGGTGTGCGGAGCCAATTTGTCTGCCGGTTGTCTAAGCGCACAAACGCACACTTTGTGTGGAGCCGCGGCGGACAGGATTTTGCTGCCGTGCAAATGCGTTCGAATTCGGAAGAATTTTGTTTGATGGATTCCGTTGAAACATTACATCGGTTTCGAGCGAAAAGATTTATTCCAGCGAGCTACGGGAACATGTAGTACATATAATCACACAGATTGCAGCACCGACTTGCGGTAGAGTACGACCGAACAATAAACACCTTGGACAGATGACCACTAATGTAGCTAAAATGTTCTGTTTAGTTGTTCGAATTTAGTAAGTAGCCATCATGGTTGCCCTGAATAAAAATCAAATTAAATTCTTGAATCTAATGAAACCGTCTGACACAAATCTGATGAAGTCGCGAACTCTTAACAAAGCTTAAATGCTCCCTCCTCTCAAACAAACGCTTCATCAAATGAAGCGCGTCTGTCTGCTTGTTCC
>KZ072315.1:47167-63103 GCA_002091845.1 Anopheles cracens
ATGAACGCAAAACAACGCGATGAAAGTATGTGGAAAAACAATCCTTTCTTTGCAAAAGTTCCAAACAGAGGAAAGGTGGGAAAGAATAGCTACAGCGATCGAACAAACGATGCTGGAACGGAGTGCAGCATTCCTCCGGGCACTGCTGGTGGAGCTGCTTTTCTTCCCATTTCTTGCGAAACACACAAGGGGCGAGCGTGGGAGGTCAATGCAAGTACTTTGCACAAACTATTCCATTCCTTTTGCCATTAGCTACCCGTACTTCCTACACCTTCCTACGATTGTAAGGATCATCGGAATTGGCGTACGGGCGTAGAGAAAAACGGGGGGAAAACTTTCACCGACACGTCGCTGGCAATGCTAGGACACGCGAGAAAAGGATGGATAAAAGTAAGATGCCTCATGGAGCTTCATGTATTTTTCGGACTTCTTTGTTTCAGACAACCCCACACGAAAGATGTATTGAATATTCTCATTTCGAGAAGGAAAAGAACGATCATCACCCCACCCAAACGAAATGGAAACTAAATCCAAACCCCTTAAATTATGTTCAAGCCCGATGATCATGCGATACTTTTTGTTTTGTTTGAATGCCCACTTATACATCCGAGGAAAAGTTTTGGAGCGTTTGGAATAGAAACGCTTTGCTCATCCAGCAACTTCCTCATCAGGTAATCGATATAGGTGCGAACGTGTAAAAAGCACATTAACGAAAACCGATCGTAAGCCAATCGAACCGAAACGTCCGTGCTATCGATCGTTTCCGTAAGCGATACGCCGTCATCCCCCGTCCGTTCCGAAGTCAAACATTTTTTTTTCTAATGCAGTGGCCAGGTTGTGACCGTGTGGACAGTTTTAACCGAACACCCAAAAGATTTATGTCCCACAGGAAAGAAGCGTATCGGTTTCCACTGGTTGACACACGGCCATGAAAGGTTGACTAAAATGATTTTTCACATTCCAATGCGCGTGACGGGATCGTCGTGCCGGTCACGAAATATTTAAAAGACAATTCTGTCACTCACAACACACCACAAAGCCAATAATCCACCGGTGACACACGCCAACTGCCAATTCGTCTTCGGAGGAGCCATCGTAAATAATGATTCTTTATTGAAAAGTTTATTTGATTTAAAGCGGAAAATAAACCCATTAAAAGGAGACACACGATTATCGGCTAACAACGGTGTTAATGATGTTCGTCCATACTCCACCGGGCTCATCACGCATTGCAGCAGCAACACAAGACGAAATCGATTTTTAGTGATGTTTCTCCCGTTCGTTTTTTGGGGAACAGGACCGATGAACGACTTCAGACGCGGGAGTATCATCATCAATCGCGTGGAAAAGCTATCAGTGCGTCTGTCTTTTAAGGAGAGAACGAGCGTTCACATTAGACAAACACACCATTAATCTTTCATTTTGTCATTGAGGAGTTTTGGGGCGCAACGGCAGCAGCAGCGCGCACACACACGCGCACACAAACTGCTCAAAACACATTTCCAATTTCAACGTCCAGAGCGCTGAAGGTTCACACAGGAATGCGCTGCTTTCGGTTTCGGTGGTTTTCTTTTAGTGTAAATCAACCATCAAAAAAGACCGATAAAAAGAGGAGGAAAATGCGCGCTGCGTGCGGTTGGAGCATACCGACGCGAACCACAAAAACCCTAACCTAACCCCAGTGGGGCTGCTTTACTTCTACTGCTGCTTGGATAGAGCAGCACATTAAATGCTCAAACCGCATTAGCCCGTCGCCACTCTAGTCGCGTGGGGGGCGTGTTCACGAACGCGTCACGCGCCAGACAGCTGTGGCGAAATTCCACCGAAAATCCACCAACAAGACAGCACCGGTTAGCGAAACCTTTCGCGCACGCCATTTCGCTCTTACTGTGCGCTCTTTGCTGTAGCAAAGAAAACCTCGCCCGTTTTCGATCGACGGGAAAAACGGAAGACTTTCCACCCCATGATCGTCTTGTTTGCAGCTCAAAAACCCACACCACCGCTCATTGATTAACGATCTTGTCGCACCGCATCGGTTTCTTCCTCGGTTGTCCCGACGTCTGGACGGACGGACTTGTCAACTTCGTCCCTCGTGAAGTTTGAGTCATGTATTTGCTTTAATTTTAATGCTGCGACGTGACACTTCGTACCGGTCCCAGCAAACACACGATGGGGGTTTTATTTTTATTCTCCCTTTTACGTAGGGGCCCGCCTTGCCGGAGCAGCAAGTAGCCAACCAAGACACTCCTGGGACCACAGCATCATGCGAGAGCAATGCCACAAAAACGCGTACAACGGGGCGTCCGTGCGGGAAAATGCTTCTTCGCATAGTTGCGCCGCGGATAAGTACATCGTTTACGACCACGCCCAACAGTGATGTGTCACTGTCTCTAGGAGGAGATGGGCTGAACTCGGTTCTACCATCGATTTCCATCCGCCGTGTGCCTTTGAAGAGCTAGATACTTTCAGCTATCCTTGGGGAGTCGTTAACTCTTTCATTACACGACAAAACGTAAATGCAAGAAATCCTATAACTATAAGTAAAGATAAGACTTACTTTGAAATACAAATTTTAAATTATGTCTAACATATGAAAACAGAGTTAGGAAGATCATATATTGTAGTATACAAAAACTTAGCGATATTTTTTAAGCTTTTTGGCTGCTGAAAGATAGCACTTGGCTGCCAAACATTCTGGGGATGTCCTATAAAACGCCAGTCCTATAATAGTACGCCAGAATCAATAATACGGTTCTAGGACGATTATGTTTTCACAAGAAAATCAAGATTGTTTGTACGGAGAGCAGCACTCGATGAAAGTTTGCTGCTGACGGCATCCAAAATATCAAATCACATGCAGGAGCCTTCTCTCCACAAACTGTGTGCTCAGTTCTGAAGTGCCCATCATCAGTATACTGGGTAGGCTAGACTCTATACTCTTCCCCAAGCAGCTTTATTATCTTGTCATGTGTGCCAAGAACTCAGGTTGCATCTATCAAACTGGAATTACTTACTTTAATTAAATTCTGTCCTTGGAAAACAAATGTTCAAAGTAAATAATTGTTCACCCATTCTCGGCATGAAGATATCTTAATGCTCTACTGTAAATTCTACCGGTACCTATACCGACACATGTTTCCACAGCCGTCCACCGAATCCTATAGGACAGAGGACGTGCCTTTCATTTACCAAAAAGTTTCCCGCTTTCGGCACAAAATATCATTTTCTCTTTTGCCGTTCAGGTGCAACAACTACCTACGCGATGCAAGTGACCCGAATCTAAGTAAGGAGGAAAGTGGATGTGTGAAGTTGGGAAACAAATTCCTGAAGCTTTTTCCAAACGAATCTTCTGTTCCTGGAACATCGATACGGAAACACTACTGCTGGCGTGTCCGACCATACTGCAGAACAGCTTCGCCAAAAATACCACCGGAACTTAGTTCATTCCACGTGGGGACCATCTTCAGCCAAGCCACAGCAAACACGTCCGTTTCTACGTCACTCGCCGGTTTGGAAATTAGAACCGAGGGAAATTGAACGTATGCGTTTGTGCTGTGCTGGCACAGAAGATGGTGAGAAGAGTTTAGCAGCAAACTTTCGTCAGCCACACTTTTTGGTGACAGAGGTCAAAATAAGACACTGAGCAGGCTGCGGGGTTTGGTTCATTCCGTGCGACGAACTCGCATGTACGACAGTGTTTCCAATATCTTTGCAAGTATTCCAAATATGCGTTATGTTGAAACAGAAGCAGTAGTTTTTTTTTATTCTTGTGACATTCTTTTGTCGAAAACAAAGTCCCTTCTACAGGGGATTAGGGAGAATCGTTGGTTTAATGTTAAGGTTGATTACATTCAACAAAAAGAAACACTTGTACACCCCACTTCTACAGGGGATTAGGGAGAATCGTTGGTTTAATGTTAAGGTTGATTACATTCAACAAAAAGAAACACTTGTACACCCCACATTCTCAGCCGTTTCTCTACTTACTGTGTGGCGTTTGCTCGTTAAGTGTTTTATCGAGCTGTTTTTCAAACAAGCTTTGAAAAAAACCTATCATAAAACACTCCTGTAGACTCTCAAATAGTTTGAATTAAGCGGTACGTTTTGTTTTTCCTCCACACAAATAACTTGGCACAAGGTGAACGGAGAAAGGAATTTTTATCGTACGCTGTACTCTTCTGACGAGGTATGTTAGGAAAACAGGCTTCACCGTGGGGGTTACGACACACGCGCTCTAGTTACTTTTTCTAAGAAATAGAAAATTGCTAGCAAATCGTTTCTACTTGGAAAAAGCTACTTCGAAAGATGAGAAGACTTGCGTACTAAGCCTAGATATTCAATAATACACAGACGACGCTCCATAGCCGAATGCCGGTAAGGTCGTACTGGATGACTCACTGTTGGTTGGTAAGAATGAAATTCTTTTCATGGTATTCCAAGAAGCTTTTAAAGCGTATTCCATACTTTCGCGTAATTGTTTGAACTTGATCTAGCTAATTACAAACAATATTATTCAACGCGAGAAAATGGATTTCGTTCCACGAACTTCTGGGGAGCTAAAAGATTAACGGGATATACGGTTGCAATGAATGCCGTATTTTATACAGTATTGCAGCTCTAACGAGTGAGCCATTATGCTTAAAACTAACACAGCGCACCCATCGTTCTCGTAGCTAACGATACGAACTTTAACTTCATCTTCAATTGGATGATTAAATATTTGCGTCGTCGTAATTAACCGACGTAAACTCAGAAGACACCAACAGTTACCCCGGAGAAAGGAAAATGTTATACTGATGGTTGGCAACCACAGCCCGTCGGTGTCGTCATTTACTGGCACAAAACGTGCTTTGGTATTAGATACGCCCTAGTAATCGTCAGCTGTTCTAATGTACAACGGCAGCAACTTCAAGCTAATCGATTGCCAGTCAGACAGACTTACAATGCCAATATGACGATTTTACCTCATCACGTAACATCGCCATCAATCACTTCCCTCTCTGGATGGATCCTTATCTTCATCTTCAAACTCCTCCGCAGTGGCGGTGCATGGTTTGGTTTTCAACATTTTCTTTTCCGTAGGAAATCCATGCTACACACTATCCAAACAAAACAATTAACCTTTCTCAACATAAATATCATAAAACAATATAGTGTTCCGCAGTACTTCCTCTTTCGTGCTCACCGGCGGTAAAAACCCCGTCCAAGCAACTCTACTCTGCTGGCGCAGAGCAGCACGCAATTTATCTACATTTTCAGCTCGCTCTCGAAGCCCGAGCCCGAACTTCGTCGACCTCCTTTCCTTCTCCTAGCAGCAAGCAATGTACGCGCGCGAAGATCGCCACGCTAAGCAGCATCCTTGTTGTTTGCCACGGAGGGCAAAGGATAATATCCTGTGGAAAACATCAACTCTTTCCGCCGCACACCCGGCCGGCGCCAGTGCTTTGATAATTTGTACTTTGTTTACACCAGCGCACCAGGTCGGTTTCCTCTTGGTTGCCGTCAGAGCTGGTTGGTCGCTGTCCCGTATCCTCTCTATTGTCGACTCGTTTCCGGTTTTTGGAAAGCTCCTAGAGCAAGACGTCCCCAAACCGGCGGATCGGCGGTCATATTTGCGAAACAAGACGAAGTCAGAAGGACGCGCTTGCTCCCCTCTTGTGCAGCTAATTAAATTAATTGAAGCATATTTACAACAAACTTCCCACTGTTGCTGCCTTCTGCTTGCCATCCTTTACGGGTCTTGAAAAGCCGGATGTTCCGCTCTCCTTTTTTCTCTCTCTCAGTTTCTGGACGTGCTTGGGGAAAGTGCCTGGTCTACAAATGATGAAGTACTGCTTAAGAAACGACTGTAGAGGAAAAAAATAACAACATTGTACAGTAGCAGCGGTACGAGAACTTTGCGGGCTTCAAAATTCCAACCATTTGAGCACAAGTGCTTTCTTTAACAGATTCCCGCAACTACCGTACTTGACCAGTCATTTAGTCTCTACAATGTAAAATAAACAGGCAAAAGATTAATAAATAATGCTCTGCATCACAATCCCTAGGAACAGTTATCGTACCGTCACAGCAGCAAAGACATACTGTGAACTTAGTCAATTCAAAGGACACATCATAAAACCGGGCGGATCATGTTTGTTCTTTGGGTCATGGGTATCTCTTATTCAAACGCGCTCTATAGTACCGCGTCTCTTGTTGTTAATTATTGTGTGGAGAGTGTTTCATTCCGACAAAGACAAGTTTTTCACTTTTGCCTTTCTCTTACTTTATATACATAGTTCTAATTTGTTGTGTTCCAGCTGAATGAATTCTTTGCACTGTAGTTATTCATATTCAACGACTCAATCTCGACAAGAAATATGTGCATGTGCAATGAACTGAAAAATATAATATCTATTGTAGTGATACTTACTTCCACACTAGTAACGATGAAATAAAAATGACTAACAACAGAAGCCCTGAACACAGCAATATCATGGCGGAGGTTTGGAATGATGGACCACTGTGGTAACTGGCGTCAATGATCTGTAAAAGGGAGGAAGAAGAAAAAATATGCGTCAATTCTCTGTTTATTCTTAATTGATGCCCGAGTTGTTGAGGAATGAAATGAAGATAATTAAAACTAAACCCTCAATTAATAACTCAATTAGGCCGACCTCTGTTCGGATGACCGTGTGGCCGGCACGTACGATTCGATTGCTGCTGCTGGTCTGAAAGACACTGTGCCGAACCGGTCGGCAATAAACCAGAGACACAAGAAGTTTCAGCCATGTTGAGTTGGTATCGTTTTATTTCTACCATTTACTACTTTTAAAGAACAGTCTTGATGGGAAAAGTTTCAAAACGGAAATATGTGTACCGAGGGGGGGGGGGGGGGGGGAAACTCGGATAGCTGTGCGCGAAGATATTCCGTACCGAGAACCGTCTGTTGTGCGCGCTAGGCATTGGTGCACTTGCTGAAAAAAATAAAACATCATCAAATAAAACGCTATTTTGGGTCGTACCAAAACTCAAACAAGCAGTACCGGACAAATAATTAATTATTCATCAATTAGATTTGGCGATGGTGACGATGACGACGGCGACTGATAAAAACGGGTATGCAGTGAAGCAGAAAAAGAGACGCCACAAACTGTCGTACATAATTATCAAATCAATGCCGAACGAAACCGATCCTCTAATCAATTTGCGTTCCTGATTATTGATGCGATTGATTTCATCATCAAACGTTTAATTGATTGAATCAAATTTTACTCCCAATTTCGGTATGGCGTGCCTTTTTGCAAATTATTTAAATTATTCAAACGTTTTTCGAACAAATGCAAATTTATAGAAAGCTAAATTTAGGCGTTTTTGGTTCACGTCATCAAATGTTGATTTGAAAAAAAAACGGCTTACAAAACCCAACTCGAAAGGATACGCAATACAAAAACACAGCGGGCAGTGTACATACAACCTCTAATCCACGAACTGTGCCGGGACGACCAAGATTCCATAAAACTTAATTCTACCCGACATTTATAGTGCCGTTAATGGATTTCCCAACACAGGGAAACGCGCTCCCGCTGCTGCCGCGTACGTAAAAACTCCGCCACGGATGTAGGAGTTAAAAGCGGTTTGAAAAGGCTTACTAGCAGCGCAGCCCCGTTCCGGTCAAAAGAGCTTCGACTAAAATGACCTAGACAACAGGAAAGGCACGGGAGCAGAGGCGGCAGACAAAAAAAAACATGCAGAAAAACCCTTCCAACGACAATCTTCCCTATTAGGCTCCGTCCGAAAAAAAACACACATAGTCAGCGAACAGAGAAGCAATGCGAGAGTGCTGTTAACAAAATCTACCAGACGATAACTTTGCGTTAGAGACCTCCCTCACGGAGGGTTACATTTGGGGGGGTTGAGCGTATGTTCTCGTTTCCGTTAAACACTTACCCGCCGTTAGGAACCCACCGACGTTCACACACGTTCTACTTTTTTGTGACCATTCCGCCACACACGTGTGGAGCGAAAATAATGCTGAACCCATATTAGCTCTGACTGTGAAATGTGAATACAGAAAACGAAAATTGATCACGATGGAAAATCTTTTGCTGCGATCTTCGTAATGGTTTTCCCATCCACCCGTATGACCGGTTTTTCTCGGCAACATAATAGTCCATTTTTGCAGGAAATACCCAATGGTGAAAAGGGATAATTAAATTGAGTATTGGACAAAGCATTTCGAGTCCACTACTTGGTTTATTTCATTAAATGCATTGGGGATACATACACCTGTAAGTTGGATGAATTCCGTACAGTAATGTACGGGGTGAAGGTTAAAAAATTCAAAAAGAACACAATTATTTAAGGACAACTCCAAAAAGTCCAATTTTAATTGAAGCTACATTTGCCTTTCTCCAATGTGAGAGGCTTTATCTAATAAAAATCAATTCACAAACAGAATAATGCAATTCTTTAAAAGCCAATTCTATCTGGCAATATTTTGTCGGCAGTATCTATCGGCTAGATTCATTCCCAATACATAGACACCAGCTAAAACCTTATAACTTTACAACGGTACGATCGCATTAGATCTATCGAGCTGATATCCCGCACTGCACAATGAACTGCAACCCGGGTGGAAACACAATGGACTCCTCTTCCCCACCATCCTTCCAATCAGTCGATCACACCATCGTTTGGCTGCACTGGTTTCGGAGGGTCCACATTGCAGCACCAGCGAGCTTAGTTGGTGTGCCGGTGTACAATGGTCATCCGTCGACTTGGCCACATTCATCTCCACACCGCAAAGCTCGGCCCGGTGACTCGCCGTCATCACACGTACAAAATGGGAAATCGCAAACTACCGATAAGAAAGGGATCCCGCGAACCCACCCAGCGGTGTACATGTCTCCGGGTGTGTGATTGCGCACAACTTTTGCCGCACACGCGATAGGGTCAGCCCCTTATGATTGTTTGACCATCATCAAATCATAGCCGAAGGAGAAAAAGGTCTCAAACGTACAATAGTCCGTGCACTCTTGCCGCTCCCCTGGTTCATTGGGTTCGATTTGATTTATTATGATAAGGAGAACAAAGGGCTGCTCCACTCTGGGTGTCTGGGAGCGCGCGTGTGTGTGTGTGTGTCTATGCGTGAAATGAAAATAGTTTCCGGAGCGAGTTTTTCCGGCTCATGGAAAGCTTCATGCTTTCATCACGTTAGACAAAACAACAAAAGTAAACCTTCGCAGTCTCCACCATCAACACTAGACCTCGACCTGAGTGTCCAAGCAACGACTCGCACATAACTCATACCCCGCGCGGCAATAGAAAGATGAAGGTGGAAATAGAACAGGCTTATGAGAAACAGCAAGCAGCTAACTGCACAGTGAGCTGGGTCGGAATTAAGCTGCTCTCTATCGCTCGAAGGAGCCCATCATCGACCGGAGGGGAAAAAGGGAAGGTTTATTGTGTCCGGTTTATCCCAAACAATAAGGACCCCGGGACGAGGTCAGTACATACATAAATGGCTTCAAGCCGTGAAGCCCACATAAAACGGTCACTTGGACAGCACACTGTATCTGCCAACCGAGAGATAGTATGACATATGGAGCGATGAAAGCGAGTTCTCACATTCGAGGTGTAAAATAATCGAATCGAAAGGAAAGTATCTCTTTTTTACTACTCTGAAAAGGCGTTAAGTGCATTCTGTCGAGGAAGCGGATTCATAGCCCAACAAGAGGAGAGAAAAATAGCTTGGAAAAACCTTCCACACCTATATGGTAGGTTCATTCTCAGCAAAGGAACAAAAATCAATTTTCCGTTCAGTTATCCGAGAAGAAAGGAAGTCTTTCCAATTATGAAAAACTTGAGCCACTATTCTGGCAATGCTGTCCGTACTGGAACATTTCACCTTTAACAGATGGTGTACAAACCAGAAAGTCTGGATATCCGGTCGGGTACTACCCGATCTACCCGTATCTGCAAGGTGAACGATGCTAAATGGACCTGACGTTGACCACTTCCATACACATACGCGTTGCAACCGACGATCCCGAACGGGCGTCAGAGCAAAAAGACGGCGGATGGCAAGCAGAAACAGGCTTTCAATTACACTTAATCCGATCGAGGAGTGAAGTTCGAAAAGAGGAGCTACGATTGCCACGTGCGGATGAATGTGCGATGCTCGACACAGACTACCCTACATCATTCGATGAATTTGGAAAGCAACATTTCAGGCGGATTATGGATCTCGGTTCATTCCGTATGCCCCCTTCTCGGTGAGATTGAACTACAGGAAGGATTATTATCTAAAGCAGGCGCTTTACGGCAAAATTTCAGCAAAGGGTTTAGCCCTTCAATTAAATCCCTCCCACGTATGTTCCACCAACTTTTCAGCAATCTTGTTCGAAAACGTACTTCAACATCGCATTCGTAGCGGCACCATCAAGCTAAATTAATCGATGTTGCACGATTTATATCCGACTCTACTTACCGGAAACGCCTCGCACATGTCGACATCGGCGAAGGAACCGCCGGCACCGAACGGTGTCTGCTGCAGCTGCTCCTCGTTGCAGTTGACCAGCTCCGCCAGGAACGGTGGCCGCGGTGGCGGTGGCACGAGGAACTCGGGGGGAGGCCCCGGCCCACCGCACTCATTGCCACACTCTAGGTCGGGATCCAACATTTCCCACATGTAACGCCACTACTGCTGCCCACTACAAAATGGTCGTGGTGTGGACGTGTGGGTGGATTTCTACCACCACCCCCAACACCTCCGTATCCACTCCACTTCAACCGCTACTTCCTTTACCGATTCTCTCTCACCCACATCCACCCGTCTCACACGCTCACACTTGCACACAAATATGAACACGGCGCGCACTTTCACACTTTCGTCTCATATGCGGACATTTTGATTTCTTCTTCTTTTTCCGGAGACGCTCTTAAGAGAAACGAAACGCTATTCACAATTTCCACTTACACGCAAATAACACACATTCTAGCGCACACGACAAAAAACACACCACACTCATTTGCGGGACGAATCCCGATCGAGATGAACACCCTCAGGAGACGATGCGCGCCGGGATTGTTGTATTTGTGTAATTTCAGGAATCTGCAACGAGAGAGATAAATAGAAAAAAAGAACAAAGCTTAATGTTAATATACTCGTCAAAATTAAACAGTGGTGAGAAAAACCTCATTAAAACTTGCGTTGCCTAGTTGCTCTATTGCTTGCCTGCAGCCAGCCGGGGAACGATTCGCTGGAGCTGCTCAGCTTCACTCTTGCCGACGCTATACGCTTCAGAGTATTTTAATTAATTATTAAAACTTTTTAATTTGTTCACAATTAGTCAGCAGAACGGCGAGGTGAAAACAACGCCGAGGATCTGCAGACGGTACACGCCCACATTCACTCAGTGCCCAGGGATTTCAAGAGCCGATCCGGTTCGAAGGACCAACATTGCGCATTCATAACCACGGGGGGCAAGCCACGCAGCAAGCTTTCAAGGTCCCGCGCCTGCAGGGGGATGATTCGCGGGTTTTCTTTATTTTAATATCGTTTGAAAGCTCTCCGCCCGCTGGAGATTTTACCATTTGATGTCACTTCATAAACGTCAGATGGCGTCAGATCTATGGTGTATAATAGCGGACGGATATGGCCAGCAGCGGAAATTGTTCGCTCCTTCTACCCACCTGGGAGCACACACACACACTTCCACTGCTTCCGCGATCCGATCGGTTTGTTTCGGTGCCGCGGATTCGATTGCGGATAGCCCAACCCTCATCACAACCGCAGAGAAGGCAACGGGCGACGTATGTTGCCACGACACCGAAAGATGATGATGAACCGACGACGATGAACGAGAGCTAAGGCTTCCTCGAGGGCGCCAAGCCGAAAAACCGCCGAAGGCGATTAATTACTTCATCGTGATAATTGGAAATTTTATGGCTTAATTAAGCTTTGTACTTTCGATCGATCAGACAAGCGCTCGGGCTGGGAGTGTAGGCTTCCTGCCTGGCACGATGGGTTGACGGTTTTCATAATTTGCTCGCATCGCTCCACTGTGATGGAGCTAAGCGTAGCAAAGATTATTTGAAAAAAAACGCTGATCATCGATTCTGCCCTGGTCTGCGCGAAGCGTAAAACGGTCGCACGATGCTCCACACAGCTATACTTATTTTCCATTATTTGATGGAGATAACATTAAACAGTACACAAGTAAAGCATTATTAGGACGTTTCTAAGCAGCGAAACAGCTGACTAGATACAAAGAACGCTATATATTGAAATAAAACCATATATATTCTATCAATCCGTTGTTTAAATAAATTCATTAAAAAAAGAATAATGAAAAAAATCGCTATATATACAATAAAAACCAACAAAAATTCAATCGGCAGCTGTGACGTTTCCGGAACATGTCCAAATTACGAAGATTTTTTTTACAAACCACCGCTTCTCTGCCATCATTGCAAGGAAAATCATTTCATGATTCAAAAATAAAACCTTTTTTGAAACGTTTCCTTCGAAAATATGACGGAAAGGAGCGATGTTGGAATCATCACGCCGCGACTAAGAACAACGACGGAACGCTCCACAATCTCTGCAATCCGAGTGGACGGGACGACGGAAGGCAGCAAAAAGAAATCCTTTATAAAACCGTAATCAGAGCGTGATAAAAATAAATCATATGATAATCCCTTAAAATTGATGATTTAGCAGATTGCGGATGGCTCGTTTGTTCGCTTATTTATTTATTTCAGCTCGCTTTTCCCTCCCGCTCCCAACGCCGGTTTTCTCATCTTCCACTCAGCGGCTGCTGCTATCGGGCGATCCACATCTAGATTCTGCATCACTTCTTCGCGTGCCGCGCGTGAAGAAACTCTGAGAAGGAATCATTTTTTATTCCTCTTCCCTGCTACTTCTCCCGAAAAGCGTTCGTCATTTGTTTTCCGCTTTTACTTTCCACGCCAGCTTTCGGGCCGGAATTGTGTTTGCGTTTACTTTCCAGAGCTTCTTATCGCACACCGGACACAGTAGGACATGCCGCGCTGCTGCTGCCGGATGATGACGACCGATGGTGAGAGATTTTCGCGTGACCCACTTCGTTCCGTCGTGTTCCATTTTTCGCGCTGAAAGATCGCAGAACGGTGGCCGAATCCAGCCGAAGTGAGAGAAAGTGACTTCACCATGCCATTCCCCCCGGCAGGGTGGTGGTGATAATAGTGTTCTGCTGAATCAGTGTCAACAGACGCGGGACGAACCAGCGCGATGGCACGAGAACGATAAGAGCAAAAACCAACATCCCATCATCAACGTCAGCGTTCGGAGGCGACGGCCGGCACCAAGCTGGGCTCTCATTGACCCCGACTTCTGATCTCTTCCGGTGAGAGCCGCCGGAAGAGCTGCGGAAATCCAAACAAAATTAATTTTTCAATTATATATGACGAGTGGACGGATTTTTTTTCACTCTCTCAACACTGGCTTCCGTGCTTCACAGGAGCTCCAGAAATGAACGTCCAACGCTAGAGGATATTAAAATGAAACGCTGCAGAATCAGACACGGTTGACTCCACGCCGTTGTGTGGACAATCTAAGCCCGACGGGTTAATAACCGCATGCAGTAGTGTTGAGGTTTGTTGAAATCGAGAAAATGCGGAAAATGCACCAAAAAAACTACAAAACTTAAAATGTCTCCCGCTGATGATGACTTCGTGACGTATGAAAGTGCTCTTCTCTCTGCTCGTTGCCTTGAACTCAAATAACTAGTCAACTTCATTTCTCTCCATCATTTATTTCATCGCTGATACTGAATCAACTATGGTACCAACGATTACCACAGTCGACTGCTATTCTCATAGAAAAAGAAAAAAAAACATCTGATCCAAACAGCGGCTAAACGGAAACTGCCTGTACACACACGGTAACGTTTGTGGTCCCTTCGGGGCAGATTCCAGGCTGATATTCTGGCTAAGCACAGCGAGATTCGCACGAAGCAGCGCCCAACTTCATGCTCGTTCTACACACACAAACACACATCCCCGGCCTAGGAAACGGTGCCGGCGCGAGTTTTCGTTTATCCGCACGTTGGCATGCAGCTCACGTTTCACATACCCCGGGCGGGCGCTTCTCCTCCACTCCAGGCAGCACCAGTCACGGGAAAAACGGATGATTTTCAGTTCCTTCCTTGTGCTCACGTAGGGCGGAGGCATCAGAAGTAACGAACGAAAAAAAAACAGGCAAGTTAACCACCACATCACTCTCACCATCCACCGGGATCAGCACCGCTCATATGATGAGCGGACTCTGATGGGCGATAAAAGCCGAAGCGAGCGAAATAAATATTCACTGATATGTTGTGTTCCGGGGGTGTTTTTATGTTGCGGCTGGCCGTGTCCTTCCACTTTCACCCGCGACTTACGAGACGCGGTTCGATTTTCCTTCCTTCTGATCCACTCCCGTGTCTAGTGCTCTGGGACTGAGGAGCAGAAGGAACTGCCGCCGAAAAATAAATCATATGATAATCCCTTAAAATTGATGATTTAGCAGATTGCGGATGGCTCGTTTGTTCGCTTATTTATTTATTTCAGCTCGCTTTTCCCTCCCGCTCCCAACGCCGGTTTTCTCATCTTCCACTCAGCGGCTGCTGCTATCGGGCGATCCACATCTAGATTCTGCATCACTTCTTCGCGTGCCGCGCGTGAAGAAACTCTGAGAAGGAATCATTTTTTATTCCTCTTCCCTGCTACTTCTCCCGAAAAGCGTTCGTCATTTGTTTTCCGCTTTTACTTTCCACGCCAGCTTTCGGGCCGGAATTGTGTTTGCGTTTACTTTCCAGAGCTTCTTATCGCACACCGGACACAGTAGGACACGCCGCGCTGCTGCTGCCGGATGATGACGACCGATGGTGAGGGTATGTTGTGTTCCGGGGGTGTTTTTATGTTGCGGCTGGCCGTGTCCTTCCACTTTCACCCGCGACTTACGAGACGCGGTTCAATTTTCCTTCCTTCTGATCCACTCCCGTGTCTAGTGCTCTGGGACTGAGGAGCAGAAGGAACTGCCGCCGTCGTATCACCACGGTTCCGGGGATCGATATTTTTAGGACCTCGCGCGCTCTCCACTCCCGTCGAAGCCGCTCAGAAGCTGTTTTGCTCGCCTCGACAGCTACAGAAAGTGCCAAAAGTTAAGAACGTGTCGATTGGAGTGGATTATTCGATTATGATCGATAAGCTTTTCACCGGAACCATCGGTAGATTGCGATTTCGTCGGAGATGTTGCCCCGCTGCTGCTGAAGCTGATGTGAGTTTTTTATTTCTTCTACCAGCATACTTTCACATTTCTTTCGCTGCAGAAATAAAACAGCAGTTTTCATCGAATGATACACATCGTAGGGGTTTGAGAAGAAAAAATGCGAAATGTTACACAGCCTGCAAAGGTGTGAATGAGTGTGCTATGAATTTTGAAAAGTTCTTGTATCGTTTTCAAAAAATACTCTCTCCTAAACACGCTCAATATCACACACTCTTGATTGACGTTTCACAACTACCAATGCTAGCGAAAATCAATACAGATAATTCGATTGCAGAAAACATCGATGGCAAATAAATAAAACCAATACAATGAGCGCGCGCGCGGGTGTGTTTCTGCACATCCCTATTCCGGCAATCAAATCGCAGTTAGAGAACTCCCCCACACGGAACGTGTTTTTCGCAGCTTCTTCTCCGACACGACAACTTCATCAGCATCAACTGTCACGTTTTACGCAGTAGCGCCAAACAACGGCACGCGAATTTGAGCCTCGACTCCGAACATAAATCAGCGATTGGAAACAATCCTCTCCGCGAGCGATGTGTGGGTGTGGTGTGAGCGAAGATTGGTAAACACAACGCCATCATTCGCCACCACATCGAAATCAACTCCCACGCAGAATGGGACAAGAAAAAACTCCCCAT
>KZ072315.1:70227-83278 GCA_002091845.1 Anopheles cracens
GCGATAACTTGCTGCTATGGAAATGGTGCGATAAGAAAGAAAAACTGGCCAGCAGTATAAAAATTGCACTGGCGGAGGAAAAACAAAAGAATGAGCAATAAAGATGAAATTTATATGTGCGCTTCCCGCTCAGTAATGGGCTTGCCGGCGGCCGGCCCCTTTTGGAAAAAGGTGAATCAGGAAGCGAGTCCGGGGCACTGGAGGATTATCGGCCGACGAACCTACGGGGAATTTGCAAGATGAAGTACACATCCAGGTGTTAGCTTCTATGCTGCGGAAAGATTACTCCCAAAAGAGCATAAGAATCCATATGTATCAAGAAAAGAAATTTCTTGGACCTCTATTGTCTCTTGAACCTCTACGAACACCACCTCTAGGATCTGAGCACCGAGAGCACGGTGGTCTTAAAGTATCGAAAGACGCGAAAGGAAGACAGAGAAAGATTATTTCTTTCTCACAGTGGACTGAATTATTTACTATCCAAACAACTATCTCCCGAGGTGACTCGCTCACTAACGATGCACAGAGTAATAGGCACACAGGCTGGACGAGCACATTTCAAGCTCCCAGTCAAAGTAGGAAGCGGCCGCTGCCCATTCAATGGAAAATATGGATGGCAGGGCTCCTCTATTCTGAATGCTCAATTCGGAACTGACCGCCGAGTCGGTTATGGATATGGCAAACGATATGCGCGCTTCTGGAAAGGTGATATCACTCAAGGAAGCAAAAAGTAGCTGCAGTCTCGGGACCACCCAATCCGGTGCAACAACGTTATTACAATCACGAGCCCAGAGCTAGGCACACCAGTTAACACCACAACGTGCCGCCATGCTCTAACCACCCGAAACTGGAACTCTCCGGGAACGTTTCATCCGAAAAGAACAAAGCGTCCATACACTTCGTAACGCTGGCCGGACGATACAATGAAACGTCCGTGGAATGTGTCTTGTTTTGGTCTGGCGTATGTCTCCCGGGGATAGGCGGAAGGCCCAGAATGGATAACACAGCGCGGAAGAAGAACAAAAAATCGATACTGACACTCAACTTAACACCAGCGGGCCTGTCACACCGCTTTCGGAGCCAAAGGTATCACCATTTTTGGATCTTGCTTTTCCTCGGGTGCATTGATTAACGCAAGAGAGTAACTTGTGTGTCCACCGCAAACACGAGCGACACAATCTGGAGTGATAATATTCACAGATAGTGGTGCTGTCGGGTTGCTAAGTCCGACTCCGACACAGCAGGGCAAATTCGAATGAAGTTCTGCACTCGCTGCGAGATTGAGTAAGTCACAACCCTGAAGGCGAACCGTGTTCCAGCCTGTTCCTCCATGGACAAGGTATTCTGGAATCGGAATCGCAACACACAACACCGCGAGAAGTCAGACGGCGGCGACTACGAAAACGTTGGTCCGAAAGGTGCGATAATGACACCTGGAATAATGGCGTAATTTTTCTCCCTTCCCGCTGTTGCTTTTTAATGAGCGCGCTTAGGATTGGCCGGGTCGCCATAGTCGGCAGGAAGTGGCGCGGTTGGTTACAAAACCCAGCCGGAGGTCACAACTGCTTCACTTGGGTGCAGTTTTTTAACGGTTTCTCCCACTCTCCCGGGTCGCAATTATGACTTTGTTTATGCTCACTTCACTTCTTTTCACTTCCATCCCCCCAGATGGCAATTCGGTGTGAAGGATTGCTACTCCATTTTCGTTCTCTCGCGACTGCGGGCACTCTTGAACATCACCGCCCCTGGGGGTGTGTGTGTATCCGGCGCAGACCCAGCAGGACGGTGCGCATTAGCTCGTGTACTCCGCAGTCGAAGCAATCCATCGTGCGGATGACCACCTCCGGTGCGCGACAAGATGCTGCTGTTTGCTACTATTTCTTCCCTGCCGTTCGGACAAGGTGGTGCGCCGTGCGAGTGGTATAAGCGTGAACAACAACTGCCGGAGTGGAGTTTTGTTTGCCAGTGCATTTACATTCGCACTGCGGCTATCATAAGGAAGGTTCTTTCTCCCGGCACGGTGGGAAAGCAGAAGTTGCAATTTGTAAAGAAAATAATGTTCCGTTCCATCGCATTGCACACGGCAATATCTCAAACACATTAAAGTGTAAAGCACAACCGGAGGGCAACCGACTCCGTGGAGAATAATGAGCGTCATAGAAATGTGCCAGAGCGCTACGAGCTGATAAGAACTTCAAAGCAAAGCAAAAAAAATCGTTACCGAAAAAACCCAAATTGAAGGCAAAAGATTGAGACACCAGAGGAGCATGGGCCAGAGCCCCGCACTACCAAACTAGAAGAAAACGCCTTATGTTTCTCATCAAATGCAGCTTATAGCGCTGCTGCTTGTGTAAACGGCCTGTGGATCTAGAATTGTTCAAAACCTTTTTTTCTTATCCAGCACTGCATCCTCTCTCGCGCACACAAAAACGCTGTGACTCATGGTCTCGATTCGGAGGCAACGCGTTCTACCCATTCTACAAACTAGATTAGGCCATTAAACTAAAAATACTCGAACATAAAATAACCGCACTCCCACACATCCGTGCGTTGCATCTTTTCGGGTTCTTTCTCCCCAGAGCTGTGGCCAAATGTATCGCACCCTAGTGTCTGAAGACGGGTTTGAATTAGTCAGGGAAAACTCCACTTCAAACTAGAAAGGAAATACCGTCCGCCGATAACACATCACACGGACACTTCACCAACTCCCGCGGTATCAATACTCCGTATGTGTTGTAAATGTGTTTCGGGCACAAGAAAACGGGAAAGAGCCTTAAGAGCATCATCCCAAAACTCGATCCTTCATTAAATCCAATTTTAACTGCTTCACTTATGAGGCTGTTTAATGAGATTGCGCGTACGGCATCTAGCGACCTGGCTCTATTAGGACTTTTCAAGATGTCGATGATGAAACAATGGATCTTCGAGAGAAAGACCAATCTCGACAACCCGCGCGGCTAGAGTCTTATCTCTAAAGAAGCTCTAAAAAGAAGGCCTAAGTAGAAGTCAAACGCCACAACAACAAGACGGACGGTGCAAACATTTTAATCCACCATCGAGACGACGCGCTACTGCTACTGCTGGTGTGTCAACCGGATTCGCCCAGATGTCCCGAGGAGGCTGGGCTTGGTTAAGATTTTAACGCACCGCTGTGTTAGATAAAGCGATTACACATACTCCGACAGCTCATCCACCCAATTAGGAGCCAATCTTTTTCACGTTGGAATTAGTTCCAAGAACTTGTTTCGGAGGTTCTCCGTGGATTCTCCGTGGAGAATAATGAGCGTCATAGAAATGTGCCAGAGCGCTACGAGCTGATAAGAACTTCAAAGCAAAGCAAAAAAAATAAATAATGTTCCGTTCCATCGCATTGCACACGGCAATATCTCAAACACATTAAAGTGTAAAGCACAACCGGAGGGCAACCGGGTGTTTGGCCAGAAAGCGAATTCTGCTCAATATTTTTCATCTAAAAAAACGCCTTATGTTTCTCATCAAATGCAGCTTATAGCGCTGCTGCTTGTGTAAACGGCCTGTGGATCTAGAATTGTTCAAAAAGACTATTCGATGATTGAATTACGAAAATACATGATTGCTATTTACTTTTTTTCTCAAACAGAGGACATAAAACAGCTTCCGAAATGCTTTCGTCTAGCACAAGTGCGGTAACAAAGCGGCTCAGGAAAACGATAGAGGAAATTTCCGAATCAACTCAACATCATGTCCTTCCTTTCGCCAGAATACACGCGTTTTTCGCCTACGGGAAGGAAACAACAATACAAGCGAGGCGTGTGTGTCTCGTGGGTATTTATATCAGCGCCTACCTAAACGCGTGTCTGGGAGGCACATGTTTATTGCACGGTTTTCCCATTTTAAGCCTTCTTCTTTTTTTTTGCTAAACGGAATTCCACTTGTTTACCACGCACGGCAGATATGTGTTCGATATTACCATATCCCGGATCTCCTGTCGTCATGTACAGGTAAGCGACAAACGGCTGTGCCGAAAATGGTTCTCTCCGTACACTCACGGGAGCTGTTTCTTGGAAATCGGTGTTAAACATGACTCTATCGAGAGCGAAACCACATGCCAGCGATATTCCAAGCGCACTTTGGGCCAGAGAGCATGTATACTTCTGAGGCAACGGTGCTCGTGTAGCAACGTGGTCCCCCAGAGGCAGACGGCACACCGCAGATGCCAGGGGATGAAATATTCGTATTAAAACCTATTTTGGCCGACGATTTTCCAAGAAGGATGCTATGGACTGACCCGCCGACAGTATCTGCACATACACATGCAAACATACAACCACGCACACGCACATTCGGAACTTTGAATTTGGCGCGATCCAGTGAGGCAAGATACTTCTCGGAAGAATGTCCCAAACCACGGCACCACCGGATGCCGGAAGATGCAAAACCAATCCCGAAGAATTATCATGTTTATGCCGCCTCGCGAGAAAACGAGAAACAACAAAACATATTCGCGCTTCATTCCACACGTTTGAGCTCTTTCGGTATGTAACTTCGATGTGACAAACGTAAACTTTAAGTTATATGAAGGAAGACCACTGTTTAAGAGTTTGAAAAAAGTAAATGTATTGCGAGTGCTTTTAAACACCGAAAAGAGACGTGAAATGTGGCCTGACATTGTGGAGCCAAGCCACAGCCGGACTTTGTTCTCGCTTCGTTTCCCTAACACGAACAGAAAACAGACCCATCACAAGCCATGGCAACGCAGAGTTAACTTCCTTTCGTTTGACTTCTCTCGAACGCGCACAGCAGAGCAAATAAATCAGTTTGCCCAAGCAGCTAATGGAGACCTTTCTCCTATCGGCATTGCGGCGGCGACGGCTTTTGTAGCGTGCCGACTCCGGAGCGTTCGCTTTTTCGAAAAACGAAGATCTCGTTATTAAACTTCCATTCGCGCTTCATTCCACACGTTTGAGCTCTTTCGGTATGTAACTTCGATGTGACAAACGTAAACTTTAAGTTATATGAAGGAAGACCACTGTTTAAGAGTTTGAAAAAGGTAAATGTATTGCGAGTGCTTTTAAACACCGAAAAGAGACGTGAAATGTGGCCTGACATTGTGGAGCCAAGCCACAGCCGGACTTTGTTCTCGCTTCGTTTCCCTAACACGAACAGAAAACAGACCCATCACAAGCCATGGCAACGCAGAGTTAACTTCCTTTCGTTTGACTTCTCTCGAACGCGCACAGCAGAGCAAATAAATCAGTTTGCCCAAGCAGCTAATGGAGACCTTTCTCCTATCGGCATTGCGGCGGCGACGGCTTTTGTAGCGTGCCGACTCCGGAGCGTTCGCTTTTTCGAAAAACGAAGATCTCGTTATTAAACTTCCAGCCGGCGACGCCGACTACCTTCGCATTCGGAGGCGCTTTTCATCAATTGCTCGGAAAGGATCTGGGGCCGTGCCCGCAGGCCTGCTGCTCCGGTTAACTCTGTCAACCTTAGCAACTACTATCTCGCCATTGAACACGACAAAAAAGGATGTCTTTCCGCTTTGTCGTGCTGCTCTCGTGCTGTAACAAAAGGATATTGGAATCAAACAGCCGTGGAACCCAAGTTTCTCTGTCTCTCTATCTCTGCTGTCGAGAGCCTTAAAAATGAAGCCGTCCTTCGCATGCCCAACCGGTAAGCAACACAAAACTGGGGTGCAGCACACAGGGGGAAAGCTTCGTGTACACTTTTCTGCTCGATTTGTCCATTTTATCTCCGATGGGTTTCGATTTCTCCGTTTTACGCAAAACCACCACTTCCCTCGCCTAATCCCCGGACAACCATTTCCAATTCTAATAAGTCATTTCTCATTGCCCTGACGACGAGGAGGCGCGCGTCGCCCCCCTCCGTGCTACAATACAACGCCCTCTTCCCGGGGTCGTCCATCCAATCCAGCGCCTACATTTCCCCGAGTCCTTTTACACGATGCTGTCGTCGCCTGCTGAGTTTTGGAAATTGTCCCGAAAATTGGCATTAATTAAATTGCCGAAAAGCCCTTTTAGCGACGCACACCACACCACCTCACCCGGTGTCTCCGGGTCTCCCAGGTCTCTTTTTCCGCAACGACGGAACCCGACAAATCCCAGGAAATTTGCGGAATACCTTTCAAAACAAAAAAAAAGGGACACAAGGTCCAGAGAGCGTATAAAGCACCAGGGTAGGGGTAGAAAACAAAAAAAAAACACTGTACAAAGTGCTTGTGAAATGTCAACCAACGGCCAAAGCCAGCCAGTAGCCGCAGTACGACTCAAGCGAGCGAGACAAAATGAATATTCATGATCGATTTACTGTTGTCCCAGTTGTCCCCCACCCGACAGGGCTCAAAGGTACCGGGTGCAAGGTGAGGAGTTGTCCCAGTAGTTGGTAAGTTGCTCCCATTTGCTTCGAGAACCTCAACCGCAAACGACGACATTCTAACACGCTTTCCGTTTGTGATCGGTTTCGGAGGGGTGAAGTCGCCAAACCTGTACGCCGAGCACACTCCGAACTTCAGTCACTCTTTTCGACTGAACTTGACCTGTTAAGTTGTCAACCTGTGGGCCCAACAGCACACTTCCCCGCCGCGGACACTGACAGCACAGCCGAAATATTGTGAGCGGAAAAAGCATTCGGCGCGATTCATTCGTTAACGTCAAAATGAAGCAATTGCAGGTATGGGTCTCATCAACAGGGAGCCTTCGCTCGCGCTCCTTCTACAGGAATTGCTATACACAGGTCAAAAACTGTCGCACAAGTAATTTATACAATTATACATTGCCCCAACCGGTTGCAGTTGGCGACGGGGTAGCATCGGACGAACAAGGCAGAGGCCAGGCTGCACCAAAATGATCGATCGATTGAAAGATGCGGACGCGGTTAAGATTCTGGAATTTAGTAAATTAAGATTCTGTGTCCCGTTTCCCGGTGAGCGAACTTGTTAATTTTGGGTGTAAAAATGTGGAACCAGATGGGGAGAAAAGAGTACTCCGCAGTGTCCCAAAACGGACTTCACGCAGGCATATGCTTGAACCAGTTTTGATCGAGTTATTTCAAATTGAACGGTATTTAACTCAGTACAAGAGCTCAATACCACACACATCTCCCGGTAAAGAGGAAAGATCGTCTTGAATAAGCCGTATTCTGCCGTTTTTTTATTACAAATGGTCGCCTCTTTGTTTGATTAACCACACAGTGTGTGTCTCCCGTTCTCTCTCTGTTACCTTGTTTCGAGGCCATCACCCAATTTACTGCCGCCAACCAACATTGTAGGTTATCCAATCGAGCAATGCTCGCAACGAGAAAACACAAATCGTCCATATGATGTCGGCCCGACGCAAGTACCGTAAGCGTTGCCTTCCACCTCTTCACCGCACAGAGTGCCCCACACCACCCCAATCACTCTAGGCAAATGACCATCTCGGGCGGGTATCACCCTCTTTGCTCATGATCGCACACGGGTAGACGCTACACCGAGCAACTCGCAGCGCGGAGCATGATTTTGGTATATTGGTACCCATAATTAGCCTCTACGGCTCTACTTACTTGCTAACTCCGCATCACTCCGCATGCGGTGTCCGGTGCCCGGTAGAGGTACTCCTCCTTCCTGTAGACATCCGACCAGCTCTGCTACACTGGGCTCCTGTGTGCGCCGAAAGGAAAGAAGAGAAAATGGTGGGTATGAAAAACTGGGAAATAATTAGACGAAAAATGGTGCCACCCATTAGAAATCTTGTTGCTCACTCGAATTGATGAGGATCCGTTTCCTCGTTTATGCTAATGCAAACCGGTGCCGCCGACTGGCACGCTTGGAAGAAAGTAAAAAAAAGGTGTCGACAGCCGTAACCTTCTTCCTATCGAGGACCAAAACACGACCAACTCAGAAATGATCGGAAAATTTAAGACGCTCTAAGGTGCTATTTAGCAGCACAGAAAGCTCGCCTCATAAATGGCGCTCAAGCCAGCTCGCTCTTCTGCGGCCGGAGCAGTATGTGGCCCCAAACCGGCACGACGCGCCTGCTGGCTCGGGTGCGTATTATTGGCTAATCACACGCCTGGGAGAACTTTTTAGCGGTCGGGGCCCTCTAGCGCTCGGGTCGTCAATTTTGAAATCCATTAGCATTACCGAGAGAAAAGCCTCCGAAATCCGGCCGCCAGGAAACGGTGGTGGTGTGCCTGCGTGTGTGCTGAGGGCAATTAATTTACACCTAAATACGAACTCCCGGCCGCTGGCCCAGCAAAGCCGTCTCTCTCCGGGGTGGAGGTGGTGCATTAGGAAGACAAATAGTAATAAATAAATAGTGAAAATGAACATGAGCAACAACAAAAAAAAACAGCTACAGTGTGACTCTTCCGACTCCCCATTCGAGTCACCAAAAGGCAAAATCCGCATGTTGAATCATTCAGCACGCGTGTGTAGGAAGTGTTTGGTGCGGAGGGGGTGGGGGGGACTAAGTTTCCTCCCAACGGACGAGGTGATGATAATAATTTTAGTTCCCGCGATTCACACCCACAGGCAGCGAAAGCCGTTGTCCAAATAAAACCGGACGAAACGTCAGAACAAATCTTGTCCCTATTCTATGGCCGACGGATGAAATTATCTGGGTCGAAAAATAATCGGCTATAAATAAAAAATAATAAATTCCATTGCGTCACACTCTCACACACATCGCCACACTAGAGTTTGTCAACTTCGCGGCAACGAGCGCTGGGAGGGACGGAGCTAGCCGTGGAAAAACAACCAAAACACAATGGGCGAGATGAGTTTACGTTCCGCGGTCGGTTCCTCTGCTTCTGCGTGATATTTATGTCCGTCGCCTAATTATCACACTTATTTATTTGTTTTCGAGGTTTCGTGCTACCAACGTGGTCCCCTCTTCTTTGCTTTGGGACCCTATAAAAAGTAAGCGGAAAACGCACGTTGCATTTTTGTGCAACGTGATTCACAAAAAATAAGAAAACGTATGAAAATCAGTTGCAGCAGAGAGCATCAACCTTGTGGCCGAGGAGCTCACCGGCTGGCGGGTTCTGGTTGGAGCATGAAAAGCGGAGGAGCGAGATATAAATGACGACACCGCCGTCCGATGCGAGGGGAGACCACAATTCTCGGTCTCGAGTGGAGCACAGAGCATACTCTAGAGAGCAGGTAAATTATAGCGCATTGTACCCGCAGACCAGGCCAACCTTCTCAACCTTCTTCTGGTGTATGGGTCACCTGTATCCCGTATGTGGATCGTCTCTCAAGGGAGATCCCCCATCCGGCGCTGCCAGCTCGTTATGCTCGATGCGTTTCTTAGCACCAATTTAATGGCCCGCTTGGCACAAACACACATACCCACACGCACACACATACGTAAGCTCAAACAAATAAAACACCATAAAACATATCAAATTATTCGAGAAGATACGCACACACGCTGTGTGTTACACCGATTGGGAACGGTCAGACCTTCTTTCAGGAAATACAGGGTCACGCCGGTTGCCTCGTGAATCATGGACAAACTTTGCCTTCACCAAAAGCCTATCTCGAAAGCTTATCCACCACCAACAAACCCAGCAGACCCATGCGATAGGAGGAGTGTGCAAGTGAAGAGATTTTGGTATATTGGTACCCATAATTAGCCTCTACGGCTCTACTTACTTGCTAACTCCGCATCACTCCGCATGCGGTGTCCGGTGCCCGGTAGAGGTACTCCTCCTTCCTGTAGACATCCGACCAGCTCTGCTACACTGGGCTCCTGTGTGCGCCGAAAGGAAAGAAGAGAAAATGGTGGGTATGAAAAACTGGGAAATAATTAGACGAAAAATGGTGCCACCCATTAGAAATCTTGTTGCTCACTCGAATTGATGAGGATCCGTTTCCTCGTTTATGCTAATGCAAACCGGTGCCGCCGACTGGCACGCTTGGAAGAAAGTAAAAAAAAGGTGTCGACAGCCGTAACCTTCTTCCTATCGAGGACCAAAACACGACCAACTCAGAAATGATCGGAAAATTTAAGACGCTCTAAGGTGCTATTTAGCAGCACAGAAAGCTCGCCTCATAAATGGCGCTCAAGCCAGCTCGCTCTTCTGCGGCCGGAGCAGTATGTGGCCCCAAACCGGCACGACGCGCCTGCTGGCTCGGGTGCGTATTATTGGCTAATCACACGCCTGGGAGAACTTTTTAGCGGTCGGGGCCCTCTAGCGCTCGGGTCGTCAATTTTGAAATCCATTAGCATTACCGAGAGAAAAGCCTCCGAAATCCGGCCGCCAGGAAACGGTGGTGGTGTGCCTGCGTGTGTGCTGAGGGCAATTAATTTACACCTAAATACGAACTCCCGGCCGCTGGCCCAGCAAAGCCGTCTCTCTCCGGGGTGGAGGTGGTGCATTAGGAAGACAAATAGTAATAAATAAATAGTGAAAATGAACATGAGCAACAACAAAAAAAAAACAGCTACAGTGTGACTCTTCCGACTCCCCATTCGAGTCACCAAAAGGCAAAATCCGCATGTTGAATCATTCAGCACGCGTGTGTAGGAAGTGTTTGGTGCGGAGGGGGTGGGGGGGACTATGTTTCCTCCCAACGGACGAGGTGATGATAATAATTTTAGTTCCCGCGATTCACACCCACAGGCAGCGAAAGCCGTTGTCCAAATAAAACCGGACGAAACGTCAGAACGAATCTTGTCCCTATTCTATGGCCGACGAATGAAATTATCTGGGTCGAAAAATAATCGGCTATAAATAAAAAATAATAAATTCCATTGCGTCACACTCTCACACACATCGCCACACTAGAGTTTGTCAACTTCGCGGCAACGAGCGCTGGGAGGGACGGAGCTAGCCGTGGAAAAACAACCAAAACACAATCTCAAACTGTTTGCCTCTCATTGATCTTGAGCGAACCACACACACACACACACACACCCCGCTGAGTCCTTAATAACTTCGCTGCTGGCGATGATGATGAGTAGGTAGCAATAAAAAGAAATGAAAGTTGTCAAATCGAAGCTTCGCCCTGTCCTGTGTAACGGTTATGAATAATTTAAAACTAATTAACATTTCTGGGTTTTCGATTTGCCTGGGCGGTGCTGCCAATGACTTTCTCTTCTTTCCAATATTTTGGATTAATTTCAATTCTGAAATTGAGTGACCTTAACCTTCTACAGTTATTCATTTCAAGTCGAGATATTGAATATTACCAAACACTAAATTAAGTTGATCAAATTTAATGTGCTTTCGAATTGTCCAATTTTCAACAAATTTTCATCCAAACTTTGACGTAACTCCAAAGCTAATGTAGCTCATCCATAGCCGATAAAAAGTCATAAATCAAAATGTTTACCTGTCACATTGAGAATTTAACTCTGTATTTGCTCTCACGTCCTACACATCAACCCGTCGTCTATCAGTAAATAAATATGTGTCCTTGAAGTTGCAACTGCTTCCACAAAAATGCGTGAGAACGCCGTTTCCGATGCATTCCCCTTATCGCGTAGCATAACGGCAACGGCATACGATTAGGCACCCATGCATGATTCAGAACAAGAAGCAGCCTACAAATTGGAACCATTCCTCCACAACTTTGTAGAAAGCACATGACCAATCATTTCCACCCGATAACATCACGTACCATCAAACGACGGACGCAGAAGGCACACAGGCGCAGGCCCTAACTGACACCCAATATCTATCTTCTAAAACCCCCGACACAACACATACGGGAATGGTCATCTATTTCGTTTTTGTTCCACCTAAAGCCCAAAAGTCAACTGAAGGCACTGTGGGTCTGTAACTTTGAGATATCCTTGGAAGGGCACAGCATGACTACGTCGGCGATGATGATGATGATGATGTTTTGAAATTGATCACTCAATAACTTCTGCACGAAGGAACCAAGCCATACACAGATTACGTTTTTCTTTTTTCTCCCGCTACCTCCTGGAGTTTGGAGTCCTACTTTTGGAATTCCAACATGAATCCCTGGCGGAGTGAAACGTGCACGAATCAAAACCTCTACGCCGTATATGCAGAGGATTTATGCGGCGCGTTGGAACGTCACCGAAGGACCGTCCACAAGGTACAGGAACAAAAAAATAAAAAGGATCTTCCCAAAAAGGATTCGAAAAATGGCCAAAAAGGGACGAGCAATGAAGTGAAACAAAAAATTATCCCTCTCTCAGCAGGGGGTTTTCTATTTTTCGGGTGTCTCACGTCCTGCGTACGTGTTTACATCGTCGACCCCGGCAATGTTGGTGTGTGCTGCAACGTGCTTTTGGACGACGGTCTTGAAAAGCTACGGGGACGGGAACATATGTCGTGTCCTTTTGATGGACTCATCGAATTGTTGGAAGAATTAGCAGCCGGTCCCCAGACCGAGGCCAGACTTCGTTTTTCGACAAATGTCTCTAGCGTGTGCGTATACAAACACACACGGTCCTCGTCCTGTTGACACAAAGGCCGAGGATAAGTAAACCATTTTCCACCTCTAATGCCTTAATGAAATGTGCTTTGGATATTTGCGACACGCACGGACGTGGGATGAAGGCACATCGAATAGGTAAGGTACGTTGTGCGACACAATAGCCCCGGCACCTTATGTCCGTCCTTCCCCGACGATCACAGGCAATTCGTCTTCCATTTTCGGGACACCGATAAACCTATTGCTGGAAGCTAATTTCCTACAGCGGATTACAAGCACGACTTCCGAAAACTCGAGCCGAACGGTTCGGGTTTGTGTGGTAAATGCCAATTCACGCACCACTTTCGGACGCGAACACGGAACCGTACTTCGTGCCCAATCATTCTCCGATCGGCGTTGCCGGGTCCTAGATGGAGAAGGCGCAGAGATTAGCAATATAAAAGCAGTGCCATCGGGAGCACGCACACAGAGCAGGCAATCAATTCGCACCGGGCAAACATAACATATCTCCACCGAAGGGCAGAAAGAGGATTTATTTGTCCTTGCAGCCGGCGTCGCCACCCTGCTGCTGTCCGACTACGGGAGATTGATGCAATGATACCGACGTGCGTGTGTGTCTTCTCTGTTAAATGTCTTACTTTGCGCGCCAGTTTTGAA
>KZ072315.1:87764-98041 GCA_002091845.1 Anopheles cracens
AGCACGGCAGCTTGTACGTGCATAAAACGGATAGTTCCGTCCACATTCCTCATTCATTTCGCCATTACTATATTGCCGTTGTAATGACTTATAGAAGCTTTGAGCCGTTGATGCTTCTTTGGTCTCTACACGCCATTACCATGTTCTCTATTTACCAATTACTGTGGTTCTACGTATGTAGTTCTATGCATGTGCTAACAGAGAGCCTCACGGGAAGTTACATTGCGGTTATTGACCCGTAACACATGTGAAAAGAACCGTCCTCCAATTACTCGGCCCTATAGATACAAGCGCAAACAACACACGAGTGCAGACACGCTCTCTGTACCGAATGCGGCGGGTACAGCGGGAATTTGAGGGAGTATCCATAGCCAGTGAAGTGAGTAGAAATATTGGCACTCAATTAAAATTATCGTCCATTCAGCGGAACGGATGGACGCACCACTAGCTGTTGTTGAAACAAAATCCTCCCTGTATCATTATACTCACAGTCCGAAACCCACTCGTTCACTTTACACCGCTACCAATCATCATCATCATCATCGTGATGAGCGCACACACACAAGCACACATCAGGTCATGTTTATGTTTGCCTAACCAACAAGAACTAATCAATCAACGCAAATCACCAGAGGATTGCACTGTGGGCCAATGGAGTGGTTGGTCCCAGTTCTCGCTAGACAGAGCATTTCATCAGTTCCCATACTGTACTTCCACCAATCCATGCGACCAACCAGCGCACACTGAAGAAAAAGTTGAGAGTCACCACAAGAGGTCCTCTTTCCGCAAGCGTAAGGGGTAGGGGGTCCGTTTTTCCTTCGCTTCGGAATCAACTGGTCGATTTCGCTTCGTTTCGGGAGGAAAATCAGGTTAAAAACAACCCACCAGAGGTTGGTTCAACTTTTGCTTGGCCCGCGCGCGGACCACAGGCCTTTACGGGGCATGCCAAGGTATGCACAGGTGTATTGTGTGGGGAAGATCTTGGGCTTTCTTCTTACTCTTTTAAAACTCCCATCTGTGGGTCCTCACAGACTGTGGGTGGGGGTGGCGACGAGCAAACGAACGAGCAAATAACCAGCGCCTTTGGTCCGCTCCAAACCACGCCCGGCTGCTCCGTTGTCGTTGGCTTTGCTCGTTGAAGAAAGTTCAGTGAAAAGTTTCGCATCTCCCACTGTTGCCCGGACCCGGGCGCAGACAACGGAGAGGATACAACATTTTTCCGTCTGAATGGAAAACAAATTGAAAACGTCAAAGTTTTCTACGCTGAAAGATCTTTACCCCGTGTGCCGCTCTTTCTCTTGCCGGCCGGAGAAAACTTCTCGATCCTTTCACTCACGCGTGCATAAAGCGTAAAATTGCACGTGTACCGAAAGGATTTGTGCCCGGCGCTAAACTCTTTAAAAGCTCTCCCAGCATCCCCCATTGCCGTTTTTAAATATGATGCGTATTTAAAGAGGAAAATCCGGTCCACCACCACCCGGTTGGATCTCTGTGGTTTCCCCTTCGGAGGAATGCAATCAGACACACAACAATCCGGAGATGAATGTGGTAGTGGCTGTTAGTCAGTGAAAGTCCAAAAGACCGCATCCTGTCTGCCAGAGCTGAAAAATCAATACTTTTAAAGCCTTTCCATGTGTACGCACAGGAGGATGTGCGGCACCTAAGCTCGTCCCTACCCTGGAGAGAACGATGCCGAGGGAGGTCAATCGGTTCTGAATCGTCCACTTTCGAGAGTTTTACATACTCCGCACGACCCAGTGGCGTTCGCGCTCTGACTCTGGCGATGATCTGGACGACCAGGGCTAGCGTTGCGTGAGAACAGCCTTCAACAAACTCCACGAAGGATAAAACAGAAATGGTAAAAAAATGCTACCACTTTTCCGCCTCGCAAGTGGAATGTGTTACCTCACAAAAGCTCGCAATTGAGATGGAGAAAAAACTCGACGCACAAGCGCCGACCGAGAGGAACGGGAAGCGACGTGGAAAACTCTTTTCGCCCCGGCATCATCCCCTCCCAACCATTTTTCCGGTTTTGTGGTTCAACGTGCGGTGTTGTTGGCTTGAAGAAAGCATGGGAGGGAAAAAAAACAAAAACCCTGGGTAACCACCACCAGTGCGCGGCATTTATTTTCATCTTCGCCTTTCGCCACACGATGTGGATAAGGATGTGGTTTGCGCCATCGCCACGACCGTTGACGGCTCTGAGTTTGCAGACGGAAACAACCAGCAGCGCTCTTTATCTCCACCAGGTGCACATAGGTGTGTGTGTATGTGTGTACTTCCAATCGCGCGCGGGCACTGCGAGAACCTTGAGGCTATTTTGCTGTTTTAGCTGCCATTTTATAACCATCATTGTGAAAGAAGTAAACCAGCTACAAACGAGCGAGTAGAGCGCGCTCTCCAACATGTGTTTTATCACGTAAGGGTTTGGATTCCACGTAATGTTGTGGTGTGTGCGTACAAATAGTGTAGCAAAAACTGTGTACAAAGCTTTTGTGTGCAGAAGGAATTTCTCATATTATGCATACGCATTGTGAGCTCCCCAGCCGTGATGGTTACGCTCATTCTGCTTGTAAGAATAATCGAGTAACTAGCCTTGCTAGAATACTATACAACGTATAGCACGTTTGGGAATCATTCTCTGAGCAAAACGTTGAAGTTGTAGAGGTACTTCATAGATATTCCAAAGCATACTTGGATATAACATTAACGCGATTCTCTTTTTTTCTTTTTTCTTAGCAATAACACATTCCATCTCTATTTCTTTCTTTCTATTTTCCCTATCTTCCTATCTCGCTCTCTCTCTCTTTTCGCTCTGATGAATGCTCAGTCGAGGAGAACTCCAACAATTTTTGGAAAAGCACAAAACGACCAGGGCATGAAACACCTCATAAAAGCATGCAATATTGATGGTGGGGACAATCGACCACACAAAGTTTTTCTGAATCCTGGTGGAAGCTCTCTCTGAATCTGGTTCAGAGTAGTTCAAATATAACTCTCTGTACACGACTAAAAAGGCTATCCGAACATGCCCAAAAACTTCAAGCATATTCCAAACCAGCCAACAGTTTCTGTGAGAATGAGAAATCTTCCTAGAAAATTTTAAAAACTACACCTCTCCCAAAGATATTCAAGACTTAAAGTTATTCGTATGGACATCAGTTCTACAAAAATCCGGAAAAAAAATCTGGAAAAGAATTTTCCCTCCACTAGAGCAAACGACGGTCCAGTGAACCAGTGCTCCGTTTCATTATCACCAGTGTGACGGTGTCCGCTCACGACTCGTTTTTTATCAATTTCTCACCGCTCCCACAGTCTCGCACCCATAACCTGACCTGGTCCTCTCCGCACAGTCACTCTAATTAGTGCGGTTTTGCGTCTAAAGGATGCACCCCGGTTGTACCGGTGCCGCCGACCTCACTACCTTCCGGCGCGCCGGCGTATCAAATGGCGAATCCCGACCCACACAAAAATTGTGACATGCCACCGCGTGGGCGGCGGCCGTCCGTTTGTGCCCGGGCGTGGGTGAGCGCAAAAGGGGTAAAAAGTGAGGCGAAAGCCATCGACCGAAAGATAATTTCGCAGTCATTTAGAGGCCGCGGGGCTAATGACAATGATGATGATAGTAGTTGAAAATGCAAAGAAAGGAGTGCGAGTGTATGTGTGCATGCGGTCCGCACTGGAAAGGGGTGGTGGTGGGTGGGTGGTTGGTGAAAATTGGGGTTCTCTGAAACTGGACCGGACCGGCAAACCAGGGCCGCTCGATAGGCACCGTCGTCCTTTTGGAGCAGGAACCAACCAACATCGACAACATCAGCAGCAGCAACAGAACAAAAAACACGCACCCGCGCAAAGCGCCCGAACTGGGAGTCTCATAAATCTCCGACCGCCGCCGCGCACTCCAGGGAAGCAAAACGTGTGGCCCAATTTCCAAAACGCAAAAGAACCGACGGGAAAGGACGACGACAAAAAAAAAACACGGCGCTAGGACAGAACCGTGCGTTATCAAGATGCAATGAATCTTCAACGGAGTGATGCGCGCAACAATTCGCATTTTCACCCACCACCCACACATCCACCCGCGCAGCTGATGACACCTCTTGATACAGCGCCGAGCAGCCACCGGGGCCAAAAGAAGCTTTTCAAAAAGGACACGACCCGGCGACCTCCACCAGAGTGGGTGAGAGAGAGAGAGATTGAGCAGCTAACAGAAATCAAACGGGAAAAAACTGAAACCGGATGCATGAAGCGATCTCCCGGTGGGATATCGCGCTGTGCTTATCGTAGCGGAGATGACACCTCGGTGCCTCCTCCACGACTCCACCGGGCGGAGCAAATTCATATTGTTTCATTCGAAGATTAGCGCATCCGAATTTAGCGGGACCCCCCATCCGGGTGACACCAATTCAAACTTCCTGCCCCGAGGGTGAGCAAAACCACGCGAGAAGAGCACGATGTCGGCCGGTAGTAGCGGACCGAAATAAAGCTGCCAGAAGATGTCATAAATAATAACGAAAGCGCACACATAAAACGTGTCGCGCGAGCGCGCGCGTTCTTCTGGGTGGGTTTATGCTTCACACACAAACACACAATCGGCCAGGTACGCCACCAGGCCGGCCGGCTATTACCGGGACGGAGGATACAGTGTAAAGTTTGGTTTTATGACCCTGCCGACGCGCCTACGTCTTTTGGCGGAGTCTCAAGTTCCCAGTGGTGCGTGCACCCTCGGCAGCACACAACGCACTCCAGGGAGAGAGGTCATTGCAGGGCGCGCGCAGAATTCATATTTGATGAGCGAAAGCTGGACGGCGGCAGTAACGAAAATGGAAATCTACCACTCCGGGATGAAGGAACTGCTCTCTCGGGTGGAAGACCCACCCAGACGAAGTTAAAGTAGTTGGGCGCTTTCGTCGGGTTTACGACGTTTGGTCGGTAATCAGTTTGGCTCAGGCAGCTTTAAAGCAGGTTGCGAGATACGTCGGCATCATCCTGGCAGGAAGAATCTGAATGTCGCTCAGACGACGAAGACGTCAAAAGCTCGAGCCGCAACCGCCTCCTCCTCTTTCAGTGTGGTTTAAAAAGAAAGTTTACGGATCAATTTACAACCATTTCTTCTTCGTTCTGCTGCTCGCGCGCCCGGTATGGATTACTCTGTGGCTGCATTCCACTCTTGCAACCTCCTAGTCACCAGGCCGATCTGCACGCCACGATTACTCATCTTTCATCCTGCTGCCTGGTGCTGGTGGTGGATGATCGTGTGTGGGATCTTCTCTCAACGAAACGACGAAAACATGATACGTCTCGTTCTACGTCGAGTGTCGATAGGAAGAGGGGAAAAAAACGTACTCAAACCAACTACACTAGGCGCACCTTTCCCAAAACGAAGATGAGCCCCGGCCAAGGTTTCTCGAACCCGGGCGTGTATGGTTTCAAGTTTCCCCCCCTCCCCCCCCCCCAGCACCGCGAGATAATTTAAGAGCTGCTGCTCACGGCTTGAAACTTTTCCAATCCGACTCACTATCGCAAAACGGTGGATTCTGCGGCGTTCGATGCGTTCCTCTGGAGGCGGTTTCACGTTACGTTCCGTTGCGGCGATAATGAACGATAAATTATCGATGCAGAGAGAACGAAGGCCTAATTTAATCCTCCCACCCACCGCGTGGGGTAGTGGGTTCGCGCGAGGTCTAGGATTTTTGGACCGGTGGAGGCGACCATAAAACGGTGCCCCCGATGTTCGGAAAGGAAATTTTGCCGAATAGATTAAATTGGCAAAGTTTGCCATAATGCGCGCTTCAACCACCCCAAAACACACACATATGCATGAAGCGATCTCCCGGTGGGATATCGCGCTGTGCTTATCGTAGCGGAGATGACACCTCGGTGCCTCCTCCACGACTCCACCGGGCGGAGCAAATTCATATTGTTTCATTCGAAGATTAGCGCATCCGAATTTAGCGGGACCCCCCATCCGGGTGACACCAATTCAAACTTCCTGCCCCGAGGGTGAGCAAAACCACGCGAGAAGAGCACGATGTCGGCCGGTAGTAGCGGACCGAAATAAAGCTGCCAGAAGATGTCATAAATAATAACGAAAGCGCACACATAAAACGTGTCGCGCGAGCGCGCGCGTTCTTCTGGGTGGGTTTATGCTTCACACACAAACACACAATCGGCCAGGTACGCCACCAGGCCGGCCGGCTATTACCGGGACGGAGGATACAGTGTAAAGTTTGGTTTTATGACCCTGCCGACGCGCCTACGTCTTTTGGCGGAGTCTCAAGTTCCCAGTGGTGCGTGCACCCTCGGCAGCACACAACGCACTCCAGGGAGAGAGGTCATTGCAGGGCGCGCGCAGAATTCATATTTGATGAGCGAAAGCTGGACGGCGGCAGTAACGAAAATGGAAATCTACCACTCCGGGATGAAGGAACTGCTCTCTCGGGTGGAAGACCCACCCAGACGAAGTTAAAGTAGTTGGGCGCTTTCGTCGGGTTTACGACGTTTGGTCGGTAATCAGTTTGGCTCAGGCAGCTTTAAAGCAGATTGCGAGATACGTCGGCATCATCCTGGCAGGAAGAATCTGAATGTCGCTCAGACGACGAAGACGTCAAAAGCTCGAGCCGCAACCGCCTCCTCCTCTTTCAGTGTGGTTTAAAAAGAAAGTTTACGGATCAATTTACAACCATTTCTTCTTCGTTCTGCTGCTCGCGCGCCCGGTATGGATTACTCTGTGGCTGCATTCCACTCTTGCAACCTCCTAGTCACCAGGCCGATCTGCACGCCACGATTACTCATCTTTCATCCTGCTGCCTGGTGCTGGTGGTGGATGATCGTGTGTGGGATCTTCTCTCAACGAAACGACGAAAACATGATACGTCTCGTTCTACGTCGAGTGTCGATAGGAAGAGGGGAAAAAAACGTACTCAAACCAACTACACTAGGCGCACCTTTCCCAAAACGAAGATGAGCCCCGGCCAAGGTTTCTCGAACCCGGGCGTGTATGGTTTCAAGTTTCCCTCCCAGCACCGCGAGATACTTTAAGAGCTGCTGCTCACGGCTTGAAACTTTTACAATCCGACTCACTATCGCAAAACGGTGGATTCTGCGGCGTTCGATGCGTTCCTCTGGAGGCGGTTTCACGTTACGTTCCGTTGCGGCGATAATGAACGATAAATTATCGATGCAGAGAGAACGAAGGCCTAACTTAATCCTCCCACCCACCGCGTGGGGTAGTGGGTTCGCGCGAGGTCTAGGATTTTTGGACCGGTGGAGGCGACCATAAAACGGTGCCCCCGATGTTCGGAAAGGAAATTTTGCCGAATAGATTAAATTGGCAAAGTTTGCCATAATGCGCGCTTCAACCACCCCAAAACACACACATCCATAGCTTGGTTGGGGTGGAGTTTATTAGGCAAAGTGCATTAAAGCACTTGCTGGGAGGCTGATGTGGAATGTTTTACCTTTAAATTGAAATTTTAGACGTAATGAAAGGAAAAAAAGCGATGAACTGGGCATTTTCTTTTCGCCCGTGAAAGCAAAAACTGGACGCATGGTTTGCCTTTTTGCGACCCACTTTTGCGTGAAATAAATTTAAATAAATTGCAATTTATGGACGCATCTGTTCGGGGTTTTTAGCGCCATTATTACAATGTGCTGGAGGAACCGAAAATAACGCACACGCGGTTGGGTTGTCGTCTTTTTTTTGCAGGCTCGTGCGTTGTGCGTGTTAGAGGCGAGCCAGAATTCGAGACCACAAACATGCTGCGCCTTTCGCATGCCAAAAACCTGTTTGTTTTGCTCGTGTACACGGTTTGTGATCGAGAAATTTATGCTGACTGTACGACCGCCACCCCCATAGAGTAGTGAGCAGCACTACACGTACGTGCCGCTGCTGCTGCCCTTCCGGTGCGCTGCCTTCAGGGCGCAAACCGAGATGAGTGAAATTGTTTCACGTCATCACAACATAAATGATTCGATTAAAGGCCCACGCGCGCACGGCTCGGCATGAACGGGGCCGAGTTTTATTTCTCTTCACGATCGGGTGGGTGTGCGTGCAGCAGTGATGGTGCTATATCGCAGTTCGCGTACCGATCCCCCGGAAATGCCTGCAACATGCAGCGGGAAAGCATGCGCCAGCCGCGCGGAGCCGGATAGAAGAGCACACAGTTTGCAAATATCACACAAAGCTACTAAAAACCCGCAGCGAACATGTTTTCGGTGTGTGATGTGTGTTGTGATGAAAACGGGCAGCATAAAAATGCCTCCTTTTCCAGCGCAACACACACACACGCGCACACGCATGCAAATGACACATGCTGGACTAGTTTTTTTTTCTCTTTCCGCGTGGTTCAGTTGCAATTTGTGTCCCACCGCCCTTCACCCACTCCAAGCCACCCCCGGCACCCGTTCAAGGGCATGCATACGGGACAGAGAGAGAGAGAGAGGTGTTGCGATAAAAATGCGACCAAGCACAAATAACTGGGCATGATGAGAGCCGGCCGAGGTGGAGCGATGGTCTTCCACTGCCGCCACTGCATATATGCGTGTGTGATAGGGCACGATGTTAATCAGCACCAGAATGATGATGCGCGTGTGATGCAGCCCCGTGGCAGCAAGTTTGTGTTTGTCCATGTGAACCCCCTGAGGGGAGGGGGGAGAATCGATGCGAACCAGCATAAACAGGCACGGTTGTATGCAGTAGCCAGTAGCAACAGAAATACGACAGGAAGCGAGTGCGTGCGTGCAAATAATGCTACAAATTGCAGCACGGAAAGAGCAGAACTGCAATTCAAAATGCACTATAATATTTGCTCTATGTTGGTTTGAGTTTACCTACTTTTTAGGACATGTAGAGCAATCAACGCACTTTTAAGATTGACTGTCATTTCAGAGTCGAACATGAGAGCCGGATTTCTGTTCCAGTTTAGGTGACGATTGAAATAAGCGACTAGGAACAGTTTCACGCCCAAAGCAGGCTTTAGCAACGCGATATTCGGCCATTTCAACACTGATTTTAGTTGAGAGGTTGACCGGTAGCCTATTCACAACGAAGAAGCGGTCAAGGTCAGTATAAATCCAGATCATCAAGGTTTCACTGTATGCTAGCAACTCAAATGTACGATCAAACAATGTTCTTGAATAGAGAATTGGCTTCAGAATGCAGTAAATGCTCAACAGGTCACTAAAATGATTATTGTCTAAACGATTGTAAAAAAAAATCAAACCAAGCTTGTCAATGCCGCAGTTCTGCTCGCATAAATACAGCAGATGAGGCGTTGTTTCAAGAAGTATTCGTACCAAAAACTCACATTTCTTTCGCTGATGTCCCACGCAGATATAACTTGCAGCAAAACACGACGCACTAACTCGTTCTTCTGTTCAATACTTGTTGTTTGATCAATTCTTTCAGCTGGTACGGATTCGGCAGACTCATATATTGACGGTTGCTAGCTAGCGCTGCTACTGGTGCTGCTGCTGGTACCGGCACAATGGCTCACGGCTATCGCACTTCACTGACAGGTGAAACCACACTAAACTTTACACGCGGCCTGTGTTGTCATACACTTTGACCCACGATCGACACTGTTTAGGATCTTTTTGCTTCGTGTAGGAACAGGAACGAACAGGACTGCCAAATTGTAATCACGGAACACTGCGACCTGTTTCTACACCAACGCTCAACACACACACACGCACACTGGGGCCGGCTATGGTAACTAAGATCCACCTTGGGTCGAAACTAAACAAAATGGTGCCGGCAAAACAGAACACACACTGCCTAGAAGGAAAAGATAAATGGGTAAATTCTTCTTCACCGAACCGAACGAACCGAAATAATCATAACTATCGCCTAACACACCAACAGAAAACAGAGCCACACAGAGACAAGACAGAGCCGGCGAAACACAACACAACTAAAACTGGAATAAAAGCGGATAAATAACGATGGAATAATATCGCGGAGGTCGCGATTTTTTTTCCGTGAAATTTCGCATACACATAGCGTATTCGGTAGATGCATTCAAATAGACACACATACTAACACACACACATACACGACACGGGAACAGTTGTACCGGCGTTTTTTTTTTGCTACTCGTTTTGCAACTCGTTTTGCTCGCCTTCTTCTTGTTTAGGATTCACCACCGTTTGTCACAGGGGCTTGGGCCCAAACACACGTGTGTGGGACTGAGGTTTTCCCTCTTCCCAGCGGGTATGCGAAAAATCGTTGCACATACACGTTGTTCCCGAGCAGTCGAGAGCTTTTCCCAACGTAC
>KZ072315.1:103298-114802 GCA_002091845.1 Anopheles cracens
ACAGCGAAAGAAGAATCAAAATAAAAAAGGTAAGCATTTGCTTCGAGCTCTGGCAGCGGTTTCACATGGAAAACCGGCACCGTTTAGCGGCGTGGCTGTTAGACGATTGCATACGGAAGAAGGCTGCACTAGGCGTGCACCCATGGCAACGAAAGAGAAAGGCAGCAGAAAAGAAAGTCAGACGAAACGGACGCGAATGAAAATCGTAAAATGAACGAGTGTATATTTTTATGTATATTTATTGAGCGACCATAAAATTTTATGATTCAATTCAAACACAAACACTCCGCTTACGGGGCACGCACGGTAACCGATGCATTCGACGTGCACACACACAGCCTCACGCATAGGAGATGCGAATTGCAAGCTATATGCGCTATATGGCGGTGACTCATAGATTAGAAAAAAAAAACAAAAACAAACAAAATAATGTGCGTATTGGAATAAAAATAACAAAAAAAAAACATCGATCCGCTGGCGTGGCGAAAAATGGCAGAAAACGGGGGGGCGGCCCCCCCTCGATCCACACCCGCCAGCGACAGCGTAAATCCGATCGTCGCCATGGCAACGCCCTGGGTGACGATTGTGGTTCTTCCGACCGGTGACGAGCGTGCAGAAAAGTATCGCAATTTCGATTCGCTTACCGCTGCAAAAAGCTACAAGGCCGGGCAGCGCAAAAACGCGTTCGCATAGTTTTTGATAAATTACGTATCAAATTGGTTTGCCAAGGGGGGGGGAGGGGGCACCGACCGGAACCGCCGCGGTGGGCGTTTTCCGTTTTGGGGATTGACGCAGGGGTTTTTTTTTTCGTTGCACCCTCTGTGCGAGTTAGTTTGTTTGCAAAAGATTATTTGCCCAATAGTGGGCAGGAAAAAAAGAAGAAGAAAAAACGGAACGAAATAAATATTTTTTAATATGTAAAAAGAACAAGCGTGCCGCGCGGCTTCGATCGAGTGGGAATATCCGGGCGTTTGCCGACACCAGATAAAAGTCTTTTGCTTCTTCTGTTTTGTCGTTTGCTTTTGTGATATTTATTTAGCTTCTTTTTCGCTCTCGGTCGCCTTCGTGTTGTGCTGTCCCTTTCGCTCGCCTTCGTGTTGCGCTGTTTGCTTTTCGCTAGTGCATTTTTATCATGCTTTTTGCTAGTTCTTGCCGGCCTTTTTTCTTCCTCTTTGTGCAATTTTATGTTGTTGATTTTTTTTTCCGTGCAGAAGGAAGCTTTATCTCTTTCTCTTCCTGCCCGTGCGGTTATTATGCGCCAGACGTACGGGTTCATTTCAACACGCGTTTATGCGACGATCATTACCACCCGTTGTTTATTTAGATTAGTCATTTTTCGGACGACCCCTCACTAAACCGTGCCACACGAACCGAACCAAGCGAACCCCACCAACATCCCGTCCGATCGACTTAACATTCCTACCAGCGTAGCCACATGTGCTACGAATAACTGTCAACTGAAGTGCGTCTGAGGTCGCTAGCGCACCTCTCGCTGGACATCGGGGGGGACCATAAAATGAGTGAAAATATTTGCAATCCATTGCGAACGGGGGTATCCCACGGTTATGTGCTCCGGATTCTGCTGATTTAACCGCCCCGTAACAGGCCTCGGAGGGCGAAATGTCTTAAGCAAACCGTCGTCAGAACACCTTTCCCCCGCCCGGTCGTATGAGTTGCTCGTTTGGTCGTTGGTCGATTGATATGCAAATTGGTTTTACGCCGGGAAAGGAATTTAACTGTTTCCGAACCGAATCACTCCGGGGTTCGACGGGTTCGACTTCGGGTTCGCTGTCTGGAGCATTTTTTTTTGCTCTCGCCGAGAAGCGAAACGACGAAAAATCACCGAAAGTGCGACACAAAACAAGCGGCCAGATTTATGGAGCGCTCGTCGGTCGGTCCAGCTGATGAGGTTTCGCTTTTATTATTGGCGGTCGTATTACCGCACCGCCGGACAAGCCATTAAACGGGCTCGGGAACGGAATGTCGGTATGTATGGTTCGGGTCGTGGCTAGCGTTGAACCTCCTCTAAATCACAATCACCGGTTATCGTTTGGCAGCCAATTGAGCGCATGCGGGGGATGGTTGACGCTGATTTTCTTCACATTTGAAATGTGAAACAACTCGAGAATGGTATTATGTATATAGAGCTCACTCATGTCATTGCTAGTTTTCACATTTTCAACTATTCCTACAACCAAAAACACAGCATATTCTTACTGTTCAATCTATGTTTAATTATGGACTGTCCCTTGACATAAATTCTGAACACAGCTTCCGAATATGAACGTTTTCGGGTCGTTTTTGGAAGAACTAAACCGCTTTCGTTTGATCTCCCCAATGAAGCATCCTAGAAATTAAAACTATGTTTCGTTACGCTTTTACAACTATTTAAAACAGTTGTCATTAACTCATTTTCATTACACGCCTTCCCCCCTCCCTTTGATCACTTTGAAGCCGAAGAACCTTCGACCTTGCTGCTTATTGGCCTCACGGAAGTGGCCAATCTGTTACACTGCGGACAAACAACTCGCCGAATGTCGCAAGTGTTTGCGGACGGCAACAGAGCCGAGTCCGCCGACCGCGCGCACCTTTCCCGGCGAGATTGGTGATGACGGTGGCGATGGTAACCAGCCAGCCTACTTAAGTACCGCCGAAAAAACAACACCGCTTAAGTGCCCATAAGTCAAACAAACGTCTGGCTCTGCCGACGTGGCACGCAGGTGAGAAGCAGGGCGGGCCACAAGGCCCGCCAGCACCCAGTTCAACAACATTATTGACACTCAAGTGGCGTCTGGTGAGGCTTTTGGGACCTTACGCTCTTTTCGCTGCCACCACGGGGAGATGCTTTCTTCCGGGGGAGTGGACGGAACGCTTGGAACATTCCAAGCGGCGCGCTAGGAGATAACGGGACCGTTGGAACAGCAACAGCATCAAACGATTCTCTTCCCAAAAGGTAAACATCCTCGCCCCGACAGGTCGCGGATGGTGGCGGGTGCGGATGTTTAATGATTTTTGTGTAATTAATTTCTCTATTTGTCTCCTCCTCCGCCGGCCACGTGCGGCCAGTGCGTACGCGAACCGCCGGCGTCCAATAATCACGACGTTAGGCGAAGGTGAATGAAACGCTGCACGCTCGAGAGGTCACGCTGTGCGAGGCTACGATCATAAAGTTTATTACACCTCCGAGCGGCACTTGACTCGACTCGATTCGACTCGAAAAAAAGAGACTCACCTCGAACCAGCAACCAGAAGAATGTTTTCCCGGTCGGGGTTGTCTTGTGCTGCTGCTGCTGCTGCCTCTAATGTTTATGCTCACGTCCCATCCGAGCGAACACCCCAAACGATCCACAATGGCAGCGGCTTCAACGCCACCCAAACTACCTGGCTGAAACAGAATGTCAACAGTTGTAAATTATGTCCACGTACATCGTACCGCCGCGCTATTTCTATTCTATTTCACCGAGACTCTTTATTTTTTCTTCTCTCGTCATTGCTCCGTCCATGTTTTATGCTGCAATTGCTCAACTACGCATGGGCGCGCGCGCTCGCTCGCTCTCGACCCGACGTGTGTTTATGGTGGAATTGCTTCTGGAGTTTTATTAGTCCACCTATCAACACAATGCATAGCGGATTGCCGGAGCCCTACGCCTCCCGTGGTACAGTGAAAAGTTGCTCGAGCTTTTGGACTTCAAATGGCAACTCCAATGGTAGGACGAGGCTAATAAAGTGACAAACGTTTGTCCCCCCCGGGGAATAAACAATTAAAGCCATTTACGGTGACACAGTGTCACCTGCGTCGTGTTTTCGGAAGGTGGAAGATTCGTCACTTTACGCCATAGGCGACCTGCCCGGGTGGACAGGTGTGCTGCTCCGCGTGCGAGAGTTGTGACACTTTCTTTGGGATCTCCGACAGGAATGTGTCTTATTTGATCATTTTTTTGGCCGTTAGTAATATTGTGTGACAGTCATCGTCGTGTCTGTTCGTGGCGTCCAACGGGAGTGCGAGCCACACGAGTTATAGCAAGTTTTGTTCGAATTAGAAAAGTTTTTTTCTGATTAGTGGTACAGGACGATGTGCGTAGAATGTTTTCTCTGATGAACTGTTGTCAGGTGAAGTTGACGGGAACGAAATTTGCCCAGAACTTAAAAGAGTCGTGCCTCGAATATTACAAAACTTGGCATGCGTCATCACAAATGTAGATGATACTTGGAAGATTCAACATGGATAATAGCAACTAAGATCATTTTTATGCGTTCGAAAACTGTCTTTCATATAAGGCATGACGACAATTTAGCTCCAGACAGCAAAAATTCAAGTTTCAAGTTTTGAAACACCAACACCACGCCAAGTTCTCGATGGTAACTCGACCAAAAACCTGCACACCCCCAAAAAAAAAAACGTTAAAGTGAATGCACTTTCCGACATTTTCGGACGTCCAATCCGGCCCCCTTGACAACGACCCATCGTCAAATGCTTCCGCACTTTGCATACCAAAATGGTCAAGCCACGATGGCCGAGATAAGATTAATGATCTCGTTAATTACACCGTCCAGCCGTCCAGCCCAGGCTCGAGACTTCGCCTGCAACTGCAGCCCGTGAGTTCGGGTTCAGGTTTCGACTGCAGACGAAATGTTTGGTCCGAAAGTGTATCAACATTTGGTGGATGATGACAGACATGACATACAGAGATTTGGCGGACTGTATCATTTCACTAGGCAGTGTTCAGTGCATCCTTGGATTTCTTCGTTTCCAAGTAGATCCGTTCCACGATTGGGATCAAATGCGTACCAAGATTTTGATAAAAATAAGAAATTGCTTGAAAATAGATTAGATTAAGATGTCCAATCTGATAATTTGAAGTTTTTAATCATACTCTTGAAAATTTACAATGACCCATTAGAAGACTTTGAATACAGGCTGGTGTAAACGATACACACAAAGGTCTTCTCCCGAGTTTATCAAGCTGATCGACATTTTATACTGTGGAGTAGAAAGCACGTTGCGATAAAAGTATCCTACCACACTTCCATCAAACCGTAACCCTGTAACAGGTGCTGCTCCAACGAAATAGAATTCGAAACGTTCCGTCTTACAGAGATCCCCCGTTTCCAGTATCGATTCCGCATTCTGGCGTGGGCGCACACGATCGCCGCAAGTATTTTCGGGGCGGGAGTTTGAATTACCTGCAGCATCCTGGATCCTGGAGTCTGGGCGATTAAAGCAAAGTGAAATTAGGTGGAGAAATGCGCGTTTTTTTGCGAAATATAATTGCTTGAAATTATCAAGGTAATAGAATTCCTTCCGGACTCTCACTCCTCGCACTCCGGTGCTGCTGCTGTACTGCGGCTAAACAAAGACCCTTCGAGCGCTCGCAGCTGTGATGTGACCGGCGGAGCCGGGTTTAATAAAGTGTTAAAAGTGTTCTCCGCGAGAGAATGTCCTAAGGGTCTGGGCGAGCGACGGCGACATCGTCATCTCGCCGGTTCCACCTTTTGCCTGCTTGCGAAAACATGCGAAGGGAGTGCCCACCGTTGTGTTGTGCTCAAGTTTTTCATCAAGTCGTGAATTGTTATGATAATCATTATCGCCCGGGATTATGATACCCCGGTTGTGTTACGGGCCCCGCTTTACTTTGCGAACACTCCGTTTTTATTATCGCACCACCTCGCGGCGGATTAACACCTCCGGTGCGGGCAAGTCGGGCAGCGAAGTTGTACATGCAGTTTTTTTTCCAGTTTTGGTTTTTGCTGCCTTTACGTGTGCGAGAGTGTCGCGTCGCGTTTTGCGTTCTTTGTTCCATTGCCGATTATTTAGATCGCAAAAGGCAAATCAAAATCAATGGCTGTGTTTATATTCGGTGTTGGAGACGATTTTTTCTTCCCTGTTCACCTGTTGTGATGTTTTTTTAAAAAAAAAGCGCCCTGGTAAGACTCAGCGGCATCAACCGTCAGCACCACACACTGCGTGACCTCGTTCTTTCGCAAAGTTTTGCTTGTGCCGTGAAGGGGGATGGAGATCTGTTCCAGCGGTTCGGCGGAGTCCCGGGGCCGAAGATTACTTTTGATTGATACGATGATTGATAGTCCGCGCGGTGCAGAACCGGGTTTCGTGCGGAAGCCTACATAGTAGGCATTGCGTGATGATGCTGATGATGGTGATGACGGTGCCAGGCCATCCTGTCGTTCGCCGCTCGAAGTTCACATTCAGCTCTTTTACAGTCTTATTGACCGTCGAAAGAAGATTTCCCAGGTGACTCCTTCCAGTGCGACCGGTGTGTCAGTAATTTAAACTTTTTCCACCCGTACCCGTCGTCGCAGGCGAGTGAGCGCAGCGAAGCGCGTGGTAGAAAAAGAATTGTGACAGAAAACTCATTTTCAATTTCACAAAGGCATGTCAGCGCGCTGGAATGGGACGTCTCGGATCCGTCGAGCGACCGCGCCCGACGTCTCCCGTAACCCGGCGGTATGCGAAGCTCATTAAGCATAACCGGGGAGGAAAGTGAATGCACTTTCCGACATTTTCGGACGTCCAATCCGGCCCCCTTGACAACGACCCATCGTCAAATGCTTCCGCACTTTGCATACCAAAATGGTCAAGCCACGATGGCCGAGATAAGATTAATGATCTCGTTAATTACACCGTCCAGCCGTCCAGCCCAGGCTCGAGACTTCGCCTGCAACTGCAGCCCGTGAGTTCGGGTTCAGGTTTCGACTGCAGACGAAATGTTTGGTCCGAAAGTGTATCAACATTTGGTAGACACGCTGGAAACGCCTTGGCGAATTGTTTTCGCGGCGGTCGTTTGTCATCGATGCATGGCGTCATATTTTTCGGGCACAGTAAGCACAAAAATAAACGTTATAGAACGTTTCGTGCAGAAACGCTCGACTTCTGGTTTTGGACAAAAAACAAGCAAAAAAAAAGCGCCCTGGTAAGACTCAGCGGCATCAACCGTCAGCACCACACACTGCGTGACCTCGTTCTTTCGCAAAGTTTTGCTTGTGCCGTGAAGGGGGATGGAGATCTGTTCCAGCGGTTCGGCGGAGTCCCGGGGCCGAAGATTACTTTTGATTGATACGATGATTGATAGTCCGCGCGGTGCAGAACCGGGTTTCGTGCGGAAGCCTACATAGTAGGCATTGCGTGATGATGCTGATGATGGTGATGACGGTGCCAGGCCATCCTGTCGTTCGCCGCTCGAAGTTCACATTCAGCTCTTTTACAGTCTTATTGACCGTCGAAAGAAGATTTCCCAGGTGACTCCTTCCAGTGCGACCGGTGTGTCAGTAATTTAAACTTTTTCCACCCGTACCCGTCGTCGCAGGCGAGTGAGCGCAGCGAAGCGCGTGGTAGAAAAAGAATTGTGACAGAAAACTCATTTTCAATTTCACAAAGGCATGTCAGCGCGCTGGAATGGGACGTCTCGGATCCGTCGAGCGACCGCGCCCGACGTCTCCCGTAACCCGGCGGTATGCGAAGCTCATTAAGCATAACCGGGGAGTTCTCCGGGTACGTGGCCCCACAGCTTCCACGGTTGAAATAATGCTCGAAAATGAAACCGACAATGGGGGAATAGAATTCGAAACGTTCCGTCTTACAGAGATCCCCCGTTTCCAGTATCGATTCCGCATTCTGGCGTGGGCGCACACGATCGCCGCAAGTATTTTCGGGGCGGGAGTTTGAATTACCTGCAGCATCCTGGATCCTGGAGTCTGGGCGATTAAAGCAAAGTGAAATTAGGTGGAGAAATGCGCGTTTTTTTGCGAAATATAATTGCTTGAAATTATCAAGGTAATAGAATTCCCAACTATCTAGTAGTCTAGTAGTCTAATTTCCAGCGTGAATGATTGGTTTATAACAACCGATTTGGTTCTTCAATCCGGATTCTGCTTTGCTTCCAGTTAACAGATAACTTTTGTTCATATTATAACTGTAATACGAGCTGATATTATTTCACTTCTTAAAGGGGGATCATTTTCACACCAAAAAATTCATTAAACAAAAAAAGATTTTCCTACATTTAAAATAATTTTATTTATGTAACTCTAAATTATGGTTTAAACCATCAGAACAATCAATGCAGTTAGGCAAACTGATCACCAACGACGGAAATAGCAAGTCATCAATTTAACTTACCTTTCACGGCAATCTGCAATCGTTATCCCCTCGTGGTTGCGTAAATTCCGATGGCTCAGCATTCCGCAAACGGCACATAAACCAACAGCCCTTAATTGTTGCCCAAACAAACGCGACACAAAGAACTCACCTCTCAAACCGAACCACCGATTCGGCCGGATGATAAACGACAAGCGAATCGTGCGCAAAAGACAATAGTTCTGCAATGAACCTTATTCTCAGGTTGCGGAAGTTAAGTCCCCTCCGGGCCGCTGAGCTCAGGGAAGATCCTCAGCGAAGGGGAAAAAATTGATTTATCATTCGAAAGCGATGCGGAAGCAGTAGAATGCGTGCGCTGCGTTATTTTGGAACTGTCTCCTTCGTTAAGGCTGCATTAGCTAGCTGCCCGCTCATATACTGGAACATAATTTATGGCAAAAGATTATGTTCCGACCATTTTTTCCATCATCTGTTGCGTCGCAAAGCCCGTGCAAAGGTTTACCTGCCGGGAGTGAATTTTCAATTTTCCCACTTTTGACCGCTGCTGGGTGAAAGTGCAATTGACCCGCGCGATGGAAATTTCGGTGCCACTTTTGTCGCATTTCCGGTTGGCCTTTTCGGCCTCTTTGTGCGCTTCAATCTGCATTTTAATTGTTACCTCATCGTAGAGGGTGATGGCGAAAGCGGGCTGCTGATTGATTTTTATACGGCGCTCCTGCCACGCTCAACCACCGCACTTGATGATGATTTACGGCCGGGTAGCGTGAGGCACAATTGTGCACAATTGTGTTGCCGATTCAATTTCACAACCGGCACCGGACGGGGACGAAATGCAATTTTTTGCCGCATTTCCGGAACACGGGACACGTTGCAAGGGTGGCGAGAGAGGTCAAACGTTGAGCACATTCACACACAGACACATACACGAGCCCTGGCTGACTTTGTCATCGAGTGGGGGACATTTTCCGGAAGCAAAACTCGCCTCCGAAACGGAAGCTGCAGCAAGAGTCCGTTTTTGGTGACGTTACCAAAAACGGCCCTGTAATAGCCCAGTGCAGTTTGACAGGCCGGTGTTGTGTGTAAACTGGTTCCCGAGCGAAACTTAACGCATTGCTGTGTGCATAATTTGATAAAATTTAAAGTGAAGTGATTTTCCGCCCCGGCTTTCAAGCTTCCGGACGTCGGACGACGAACCGTTCGCTGGAATGGCCCCCAACGGGGTCAGCTCGAGCGTTGTTTGGGCCCGATTTGGTCCGAACGGGCCCCGCTGCTTCACGTGCCGCTGGGCGGCATTCTGCCGGGACTTGTTGCCGCATCCCGTGCCCCCGTCCCGAATGCATAATGCATGGCCCCGGAACGCAAACGAAGCGCACCGACGCGCAATGGATCCAGTTTCGGGCTGCCTGGTGTGTCGCCGGGTCCACCGCGCTTGCCAAAGTGAATGCCATATTTATGATCCCATTCCGCTGTTCTCTCAGAAATGAAATTTTCCAGGATCAATTATCCAAATCAGTGGTAGAGCTGGGAAAGCGGTTAGAATTCCATGGTGCAACTAGACGTATTGTGTATTGCGAAATAATCAATCTAGTAGTCTAATTTCCAGCGTGAATGATTGGTTTATAACATCCGATTTGATTCTTCAATCCGGATTCTGCTTTGCTTCCAGTTAACAGATAACTTTTGTTCATATTATAACTTGTAAAGAAAAAAGATTTTCCTAAATTTTAAATAATTTTATTTATCTAGCTCTAAATTTTGGTTTCAACCATCAGAACAATCAATGCAGTTAGGCAAACTGATCACCAACGACGGAAATAGCAAGTCATCAATTTAACTTACCTTTCACGGCAATCTGCAATCGTTATCCCCTCGTGGTTGCGTAAATTCCGATGGCTCAGCATTCCGCAAACGGCACATAAACCAACAGCCCTTAATTGTTGCCCAAACAAACGCGACACAAAGAACTCACCTCTCAAACCGAACCACCGATTCGGCCGGATGATAAACGACAAGCGAATCGTGCGCAAAAGACAATAGTTCTGCAATGAACCTTATTCTCAGGTTGCGGAAGTTAAGTCCCCTCCGGGCCGCTGAGCTCAGGGAAGATCCTCAGCGAAGGGGAAAAAATTGATTTATCATTCGAAAGCGATGCGGAAGCAGTAGAATGCGTGCGCTGCGTTATTTTGGAACTGTCTCCTTCGTTAAGGCTGCATTAGCTAGCTGCCCGCTCATATACTGGAACATAATTTATGGCAAAAGATTATGTTCCGACCATTTTTTCCATCATCTGTTGCGTCGCAAAGCCCGTGCAAAGGTTTACCTGCCGGGAGTGAATTTTCAATTTTCCCACTTTTGACCGCTGCTGGGTGAAAGTGCAATTGACCCGCGCGATGGAAATTTCGGTGCCACTTTCCGGTTGGCCTTTTCGGCCTCTTTGTGCGCTTCAATCTGCATTTTAATTGTTACCTCATCGTAGAGGGTGATGGCGAAAGCGGGCTGCTGATTGATTTTTATACGGCGCTCCTGCCACGCTCAAGCACCGCACTTGATGATGATTTACGGCCGGGTAGCGTGAGGCACAATTGTGCACAATTGTGTTGCCGATTCAATTTCACAACCGGCACCGGACGGGGACGAAATGCAATTTTTTGCCGCATTTCCGGAACACGGGACACGTTGCAAGGGTGGCGAGAGAGGTCAAACGTTGAGCACATTCACACACAGACACATACACGAGCCCTGGCTGACTTTGTCATCGAGTGGGGGACATTTTCCGGAAGCAAAACTCGCCTCCGAAACGGAAGCTGCAGCAAGAGTCCGTTTTTGGTGACGTTACCAAAAACGGCCCTGTAATAGCCCAGTGGATGGGGGGGGGGGGCGTTTTCTGCCATTTTTCGCCACGCCAGCGGATCGATGTTTTTTTTTGTTATTTTTATTCCAATACGCACATTATTTTGTTTGTTTTTGTTTTTTTTCTAATCTATGAGTCACCGCCATATAGCGCATATAGCTTGCAATTCGCATCTCCTATGCGTGAGGATGTGTGTGTAAGTGTGCACGTCGAATGCATCGGTTGCCGTGCCTGCCCCGTAAGTGGAGTGTTTGTGTTTGACTCTTTGAATTGAATCATAAAATTTTATGGTCGCTCAATAAATATACATAAAAATATACACTCGTTCATTTTACGATTTTCATTCGCGTCCGTTTCGTCTGACTTTCTTTTCTGCTGCCTTTCTCTTTCGTTGCCATGGGTGCACGCCTAGTGCAGCCTTCTTCCGTATGCAATCGTCTAACAGCCACGCCGCTAAACGGTGCCGGTTTTCCATGTGAAACCGCTGCCAGAGCTCGAAGTAAATGCTTACCTTTTTTATTTTGATTCTTCTTTCGCTGT
>KZ072315.1:143901-154406 GCA_002091845.1 Anopheles cracens
TTCAAAACTGGCGCGCAAAGTAAGACATTTAACAGAGAAGACACACACGCACGTCGGTATCATTGCATCAATCTCCCGTAGTCGGACAGCAGCAGGGTGGCGACGCCGGCTGCAAGGACAAATAAATCCTCTTTCTGCCCTTCGGTGGAGATATGTTATGTTTGCCCGGTGCGAATTGATTGCCTGCTCTGTGTGCGTGCTCCCGATGGCACTGCTTTTATATTGCTAATCTCTGCGCCTTCTCCATCTAGGACCCGGCAACGCCGATCGGAGAATGATTGGGCACGAAGTACGGTTCCGTGTTCGCGTCCGAAAGTGGTGCGTGAATTGGCATTTACCACACAAACCCGAACCGTTCGGCTCGAGTTTTCGGAAGTCGTGCTTGTAATCCGCTGTAGGAAATTAGCTTCCAGCAATAGGTTTATCGGTGTCCCGAAAATGGAAGACGAATTGCCTGTGATCGTCGGGGAAGGACGGACATAAGGTGCCGGGGCTATTGTGTCGCACAACGTACCTTACCTATTCGATGTGCCTTCATCCCACGTCCGTGCGTGTCGCAAATATCCAAAGCACATTTCATTAAGGCATTAGAGGTGGAAAATGGTTTACTTATCCCCGGCCTTTGTGTCAACAGGACGAGGACCGTGTGTGTTTGTATACGCACACGCTAGAGACATTTGTCGAAAAACGAAGTCTGGCCTCGGTCTGGGGACCGGCTGCTAATTCTTCCAACAATTCGATGAGTCCATCAAAAGGACACGACATATGTTCCCGTCCCCGTAGCTTTTCAAGACCGTCGTCCAAAAGCACGTTGCAGCACACACCAACATTGCCGGGGTCGACGATGTAAACACGTACGCAGGACGTGAGACACCCGAAAAATAGAAAACCCCCTGCTGAGAGAGGGATAATTTTTTGTTTCACTTCATTGCTCGTCCTTTTTTGGCCATTTTTCGAATCCTTTTTGGGAAGATCCTTTTTATTTTTTTGTTCCTGTACCTTGTGGACGGTCCTTCGGTGACGTTCCAACGCGCCGCATAAATCCTCTGCATATAAGGCGTAGAGGTTTTGATTCGTGCACGTTCCTTTTTATTTTTTTGTTCCTGTACCTTGTGGACGGTCCTTCGGTGACGTTCCAACGCGCCGCATAAATCCTCTGCATATACGGCGTAGAGGTTTTGATTCGTGCACGTTTCACTCCGCCAGGGATTCATGTTGGAATTCCAAAAGTAGGACTCCAAACTCCAGGAGGTAGCGGGAGAAAAAAGAAAAACGTAATCTGTGTATGGCTTGGTTCCTTCGTGCAGAAGTTATTGAGTGATCAATTTCAAAACATCATCATCATCATCATCGCCGACGTAGTCATGCTGTGCCCTTCCAAGGATATCTCAAAGTTACAGACCCACAGTGCCTTCAGTTGACTTTTGGGCTTTAGGTGGAACAAAAACGAAATAGATGACCATTCCCGTATGTGTTGTGTCGGGGGTTTTAGAAGATAGATATTGGGTGTCAGTTAGGGCCTGCGCCTGTGTGCCTTCTGCGTCCGTCGTTTGATGGTACGTGATGTTATCGGGTGGAAATGATTGGTCATGTGCTTTCTACAAAGTTGTGGAGGAATGGTTCCAATTTGTAGGCTGCTTCTTGTTCTGAATCATGCATGGGTGCCTAATCGTATGCCGTTGCCGTTATGCTACGCGATAAGGGGAATGCATCGGAAACGGCGTTCTCACGCATTTTTGTGGAAGCAGTTGCAACTTCAAGGACACATATTTATTTACTGATAGACGACGGGTTGATGTGTAGGACGTGAGAGCAAATACAGAGTTAAATTCTCAATGTGACAGGTAAACATTTTGATTTATGACTTTTTATCGGCTATGGATGAGCTACATTAGCTTTGGAGTTACGTCAAAGTTTGGATGAAAATTTGTTGAAAATTGGACAATTCGAAAGCACATTAAATTTGATCAACTTAATTTAGTGTTTGGTAATATTCAATATCTCGACTTGAAATGAATAACTGTAGAAGGTTAAGGTCACTCAATTTCAGAATTGAAATTAATCCAAAATATTGGAAAGAAGAGAAAGTCATTGGCAGCACCGCCCAGGCAAATCGAAAACCCAGAAATGTTAATTAGTTTTAAATTATTCATAACCGTTACACAGGACAGGGCGAAGCTTCGATTTGACAACTTTCATTTCTTTTTATTGCTACCTACTCATCATCATCGCCAGCAGCGAAGTTATTAAGGACTCAGCGGGGTGTGTGTGTGTGTGTGTGTGGTTCGCTCAAGATCAATGAGAGGCAAACAGTTTGAGACTACGATCGTTTGATGCCTCAGTTTCAATCAATTTCCCAGAACTCGTACTGTTCAAAGAAATCGAAATTGAAAATTGAAAAAAAAAGACTTTTCAGGAGCGGCATTTCACTTTTCCGATTCCATTTTGTGAATAATTTGCACCGCGTTGTTCTTTCCGCGCTTCGATGATGAACGGGAGCATTCGTTCCGAATTTGGATTTCGATCTTGAAAGCCGCACGCCCGGCCCCTGTAATCGTTTGAAGTGTAAGATGATGCATATGGCGGCGATTGGTGGTGTGATGTACCTGAAATTGGTGCCGCTTTCTACGAACGAAACTTTTGCTCTCGAAGCTCAGACCTTCCATTCGGTCAGGCCTTCCTTTCGCCATTCAAAAGGTAGGGAAATTTATTACCGGTTCATGCGCGAAAATGAAACTGAAAGGAGCCGCGCGCACCACCGGGAAAAGAGGGTCGAAGGCGTCTTAAAGCTTTTAAATGTGCGCTAACTGGAGTGTGCAGAATTTCCATAAATTATCTGGCTGCTGTGTTTTGGTTGTTTTTCCACGGCTAGCTCCGTCCCTCCCAGCGCTCGTTGCCGCGAAGTTGACAAACTCTAGTGTGGCGATGTGTGTGAGAGTGTGACGCAATGGAATTTATTATTTTTTATTTATAGCCGATTATTTTTCGACCCAGATAATTTCATTCGTCGGCCATAGAATAGGGACAAGATTCGTTCTGACGTTTCGTCCGGTTTTATTTGGACAACGGCTTTCGCTGCCTGTGGGTGTGAATCGCGGGAACTAAAATTATTATCATCACCTCGTCCGTTGGGAGGAAACATAGTCCCCCCCACCCCCTCCGCACCAAACACTTCCTACACACGCGTGCTGAATGATTCAACATGCGGATTTTGCCTTTTGGTGACTCGAATGGGGAGTCGGAAGAGTCACACTGTAGCTGTTTTTTTTTTGTTGTTGCTCATGTTCATTTTCACTATTTATTTATTACTATTTGTCTTCCTAATGCACCACCTCCACCCCGGAGAGAGCGAGCATTGCTCGATTGGATAACCTACAATGTTGGTTGGCGGCAGTAAATTGGGTGATGGCCTCGAAACAAGGTAACAGAGAGAGAACGGGAGACACACACTGTGTGGTTAATCAAACAAAGAGGCGACCATTTGTAATAAAAAAACGGCAGAATACGGCTTATTCAAGACGATCTTTCCTCTTTACCGGGAGATGTGTGTGGTATTGAGCTCTTGTACTGAGTTAAATACCGTTCAATTTGAAATAACTCGATCAAAACTGGTTCAAGCATATGCCTGCGTGAAGTCCGTTTTGGGACACTGCGGAGTACTCTTTTCTCCCCATCTGGTTCCACATTTTTACACCCAAAATTAACAAGTTCGCTCACCGGGAAACGGGACACAGAATCTTAATTTACTAAATTCCAGAATCTTAACCGCGTCCGCATCTTTCAATCGATCGATCATTTTGGTGCAGCCTGGCCTCTGCCTTGTTCGTCCGATGCTACCCCGTCGCCAACTGCAACCGGTTGGGGCAATGTATAATTGTATAAATTACTTGTGCGACAGTTTTTGACCTGTGTATAGCAATTCCTGTAGAAGGAGCGCGAGCGAAGGCTCCCTGTTGATGAGACCCATACCTGCAATTGCTTCATTTTGACGTTAACGAATGAATCGCGCCGAATGCTTTTTCCGCTCACAATATTTCGGCTGTGCTGTCAGTGTCCGCGGCGGGGAAGTGTGCTGTTGGGCCCACAGGTTGACAACTTAACAGGTCAAGTTCAGTCGAAAAGAGTGACTGAAGTTCGGAGTGTGCTCGGCGTACAGGTTTGGCGACTTAACCTCTCCGAAATCGATCACAAACGGAAAGCGTGTTAGAATGTCGTCGTTTGCGGTTGAGGTTCTCGAAGCAAATGGGAGCAACTTACCAACTACTGGGACAACTCCTCACCTTGCACCCGGTACCTTTGAGCCCTGTCGGGTGGGGGACAACTGGGACAACAGTAAATCGATCATGAATATTCATTTTGTCTCGCTCGCTTGAGTCGTACTGCGGCTACTGGCTGGCTTTGGCCGTTGGTTGACATTTCACAAGCACTTTGTACAGTGTTTTTTTTTTGTTTTCTACCCCTACCCTGGTGCTTTATACGCTCTCTGGACCTTGTGTCCCTTTTTTTTTGTTTTGAAAGGTATTCCGCAAATTTCCTGGGATTTGTCGGGTTCCGTCGTTGCGGAAAAAGAGACCTGGGAGACCCGGAGACACCGGGTGAGGTGGTGTGGTGTGCGTCGCTAAAAGGGCTTTTCGGCAATTTAATTAATGCCAATTTTCGGGACAATTTCCAAAACTCAGCAGGCGACGACAGCATCGTGTAAAAGGACTCGGGGAAATGTAGGCGCTGGATTGGATGGACGACCCCGGGAAGAGGGCGTTGTATTGTAGCACGGAGGGGGGCGACGCGCGCCTCCTCGTCGTCAGGGCAATGAGAAATGACTTATTAGAATTGGAAATGGTTGTCCGGGGATTAGGCGAGGGAAGTGGTGGTTTTGCGTAAAACGGAGAAATCGAAACCCATCGGAGATAAAATGGACAAATCGAGCAGAAAAGTGTACACGAAGCTTTCCCCCTGTGTGCTGCACCCCAGTTTTGTGTTGCTTACCGGTTGGGCATGCGAAGGACGGCTTCATTTTTAAGGCTCTCGACAGCAGAGATAGAGAGACAGAGAAACTTGGGTTCCACGGCTGTTTGATTCCAATATCCTTTTGTTACAGCACGAGAGCAGCACGACAAAGCGGAAAGACATCCTTTTTTGTCGTGTTCAATGGCGAGATAGTAGTTGCTAAGGTTGACAGAGTTAACCGGAGCAGCAGGCCTGCGGGCACGGCCCCAGATCCTTTCCGAGCAATTGATGAAAAGCGCCTCCGAATGCGAAGGTAGTCGGCGTCGCCGGCTGGAAGTTTAATAACGAGATCTTCGTTTTTCGAAAAAGCGAACGCTCCGGAGTCGGCACGCTACAAAAGCCGTCGCCGCCGCAATGCCGATAGGAGAAAGGTCTCCATTAGCTGCTTGGGCAAACTGATTTATTTGCTCTGCTGTGCGCGTTCGAGAGAAGTCAAACGAAAGGAAGTTAACTCTGCGTTGCCATGGCTTGTGATGGGTCTGTTTTCTGTTCGTGTTAGGGAAACGAAGCGAGAACAAAGTCCGGCTGTGGCTTGGCTCCACAATGTCAGGCCACATTTCACGTCTCTTTTCGGTGTTTAAAAGCACTCGCAATACATTTACTTTTTTCAAACTCTTAAACAGTGGTCTTCCTTCATATAACTTAAAGTTTACGTTTGTCACATCGAAGTTACATACCGAAAGAGCTCAAACGTGTGGAATGAAGCGCGAATATGTTTTGTTGTTTCTCGTTTTCTCGCGAGGCGGCATAAACATGATAATTCTTCGGGATTGGTTTTGCATCTTCCGGCATCCGGTGGTGCCGTGGTTTGGGACATTCTTCCGAGAAGTATCTTGCCTCACTGGATCGCGCCAAATTCAAAGTTCCGAATGTGCGTGTGCGTGGTTGTATGTTTGCATGTGTATGTGCAGATACTGTCGGCGGGTCAGTCCATAGCATCCTTCTTGGAAAATCGTCGGCCAAAATAGGTTTTAATACGAATATTTCATCCCCTGGCATCTGCGGTGTGCCGTCTGCCTCTGGGGGACCACGTTGCTACACGAGCACCGTTGCCTCAGAAGTATACATGCTCTCTGGCCCAAAGTGCGCTTGGAATATCGCTGGCATGTGGTTTCGCTCTCGATAGAGTCATGTTTAACACCGATTTCCAAGAAACAGCTCCCGTGAGTGTACGGAGAGAACCATTTTCGGCACAGCCGTTTGTCGCTTACCTGTACATGACGACAGGAGATCCGGGATATGGTAATATCGAACACATATCTGCCGTGCGTGGTAAACAAGTGGAATTCCGTTTAGCAAAAAAAAAGAAGAAGGCTTAAAATGGGAAAACCGTGCAATAAACATGTGCCTCCCAGACACGCGTTTAGGTAGGCGCTGATATAAATACCCACGAGACACACACGCCTCGCTTGTATTGTTGTTTCCTTCCCGTAGGCGAAAAACGCGTGTATTCTGGCGAAAGGAAGGACATGATGTTGAGTTGATTCGGAAATTTCCTCTATCGTTTTCCTGAGCCGCTTTGTTACCGCACTTGTGCTAGACGAAAGCATTTCGGAAGCTGTTTTATGTCCTCTGTTTGAGAAAAAAAGTAAATAGCAATCATGTATTTTCGTAATTCAATCATCGAATAGTCTTTTTGAACAATTCTAGATCCACAGGCCGTTTACACAAGCAGCAGCGCTATAAGCTGCATTTGATGAGAAACATAAGGCGTTTTTTTAGATGAAAAATATTGAGCAGAATTCGCTTTCTGGCCAAACACCCGGTTGCCCTCCGGTTGTGCTTTACACTTTAATGTGTTTGAGATATTGCCGTGTGCAATGCGATGGAACGGAACATTATTTTTTTTTTTTGCTTTGCTTTGAAGTTCTTATCAGCTCGTAGCGCTCTGGCACATTTCTATGACGCTCATTATTCTCCACGGAGAATCCACGGAGAACCTCCGAAACAAGTTCTTGGAACTAATTCCAACGTGAAAAAGATTGGCTCCTAATTGGGTGGATGAGCTGTCGGAGTATGTGTAATCGCTTTATCTAACACAGCGGTGCGTTAAAATCTTAACCAAGCCCAGCCTCCTCGGGACATCTGGGCGAATCCGGTTGACACACCAGCAGTAGCAGTAGCGCGTCGTCTCGATGGTGGATTAAAATGTTTGCACCGTCCGTCTTGTTGTTGTGGCGTTTGACTTCTACTTAGGCCTTCTTTTTAGAGCTTCTTTAGAGATAAGACTCTAGCCGCGCGGGTTGTCGAGATTGGTCTTTCTCTCGAAGATCCATTGTTTCATCATCGACATCTTGAAAAGTCCTAATAGAGCCAGGTCGCTAGATGCCGTACGCGCAATCTCATTAAACAGCCTCATAAGTGAAGCAGTTAAAATTGGATTTAATGAAGGATCGAGTTTTGGGATGATGCTCTTAAGGCTCTTTCCCGTTTTCTTGTGCCCGAAACACATTTACAACACATACGGAGTATTGATACCGCGGGAGTTGGTGAAGTGTCCGTGTGATGTGTTATCGGCGGACGGTATTTCCTTTCTAGTTTGAAGTGGAGTTTTCCCTGACTAATTCAAACCCGTCTTCAGACACTAGGGTGCGATACATTTGGCCACAGCTCTGGGGAGAAAGAACCCGAAAAGATGCAACGCACGGATGTGTGGGAGTGCGGTTATTTTATGTTCGAGTATTTTTAGTTTAATGGCCTAATCTAGTTTGTAGAATGGGTAGAACGCGTTGCCTCCGAATCGAGACCATGAGTCACAGCGTTTTTGTGTGCGCGAGAGAGGATGCAGTGCTGGATAAGAAAAAAAGGTTTTGAACAATTCTAGATCCACAGGCCGTTTACACAAGCAGCAGCGCTATAAGCTGCATTTGATGAGAAACATAAGGCGTTTGTTTAGATGAAAAATATTGAGCAGAATTCGCTTTCTGGCCAAACACACGGTTGCCCTCCGGTTGTGCTTTACACTTTAATGTGTTTGAGATATTGCCGTGTGCAATGCGATGGAACGGAACATTATTTTCTTTACAAATTGCAACTTCTGCTTTCCCACCGTGCCGGGAGAAAGAACCTTCCTTATGATAGCCGCAGTGCGAATGTAAATGCACTGGCAAACAAAACTCCACTCCGGCAGTTGTTGTTCACGCTTATACCACTCGCACGGCGCACCACCTTGTCCGAACGGCAGGGAAGAAATAGTAGCTTCTAGTTTGGTAGTGCGGGGCTCTGGCCCATGCTCCTCTGGTGTCTCAATCTTTTGCCTTCAATTTGGGTTTTTTCGGTAACGATTTTTTTTGCTTTGCTTTGAAGTTCTTATCAGCTCGTAGCGCTCTGGCACATTTCTATGACGCTCATTATTCTCCACGGAGACGGTTGCCCTCCGGTTGTGCTTTACACTTTAATGTGTTTGAGATATTGCCGTGTGCAATGCGATGGAACGGAACATTATTTTCTTTACAAATTGCAACTTCTGCTTTCCCACCGTGCCGGGAGAAAGAACCTTCCTTATGATAGCCGCAGTGCGAATGTAAATGCACTGGCAAACAAAACTCCACTCCGGCAGTTGTTGTTCACGCTTATACCACTCGCACGGCGCACCACCTTGTCCGAACGGCAGGGAAGAAATAGTAGCAAACAGCAGCATCTTGTCGCGCACCGGAGGTGGTCATCCGCACGATGGATTGCTTCGACTGCGGAGTACACGAGCTAATGCGCACCGTCCTGCTGGGTCTGCGCCGGATACACACACACCCCCAGGGGCGGTGATGTTCAAGAGTGCCCGCAGTCGCGAGAGAACGAAAATGGAGTAGCAATCCTTCACACCGAATTGCCATCTGGGGGGATGGAAGTGAAAAGAAGTGAAGTGAGCATAAACAAAGTCATAATTGCGACCCGGGAGAGTGGGAGAAACCGTTAAAAAACTGCACCCAAGTGAAGCAGTTGTGACCTCCGGCTGGGTTTTGTAACCAACCGCGCCACTTCCTGCCGACTATGGCGACCCGGCCAATCCTAAGCGCGCTCATTAAAAAGCAACAGCGGGAAGGGAGAAAAATTACGCCATTATTCCAGGTGTCATTATCGCACCTTTCGGACCAACGTTTTCGTAGTCGCCGCCGTCTGACTTCTCGCGGTGTTGTGTGTTGCGATTCCGATTCCAGAATACCTTGTCCATGGAGGAACAGGCTGGAACACGGTTCGCCTTCAGGGTTGTGACTTACTCAATCTCGCAGCGAGTGCAGAACTTCATTCGAATTTGCCCTGCTGTGTCGGAGTCGGACTTAGCAACCCGACAGCACCACTATCTGTGAATATTATCACTCCAGATTGTGTCGCTCGTGTTTGCGGTGGACACACAAGTTACTCTCTTGCGTTAATCAATGCACCCGAGGAAAAGCAAGATCCAAAAATGGTGATACCTTTGGCTCCGAAAGCGGTGTGACAGGCCCGCTGGTGTTAAGTTGAGTGTCAGTATCGATTTTTTGTTCTTCTTCCGCGCTGTGTTATCCATTCTGGGCCTTCCGCCTATCCCCGGGAGACATACGCCAGACCAAAACAAGACACATTCCACGGACGTTTCATTGTATCGTCCGGCCAGCGTTACGAAGTGTATGGACGCTTTGTTCTTTTCGGATGAAACGTTCCCGGAGAGTTCCAGTTTCGGGTGGTTAGAGCATGGCGGCACGTTGTGGTGTTAACTGGTGTGCCTAGCTCTGGGCTCGTGATTGTAATAACGTTGTTGCACCGGATTGGGTGGTCCCGAGACTGCAGCTACTTTTTGCTTCCTTGAGTGATATCACCTTTCCAGAAGCGCGCATATCGTTTGCCATATCCATAACCGACTCGGCGGTCAGTTCCGAATTGAGCATTCAGAATAGAGGAGCCCTGCCATCCATATTTTCCATTGAATGGGCAGCGGCCGCTTCCTACTTTGACTGGGAGCTTGAAATGTGCTCGTCCAGCCTGTGTGCCTATTACTCTGTGCATCGTTAGTGAGCGAGTCACCTCGGGAGATAGTTGTTTGGATAGTAAATAATTCAGTCCACTGTGAGAAAGAAATAATCTTTCTCTGTCTTCCTTTCGCGTCTTTCGATACTTTAAGACCACCGTGCTCTCGGTGCTCAGATCCTAGAGGTGGTGTTCGTAGAGGTTCAAGAGACAATAGAGGTCCAAGAAATTTCTTTTCTTGATACATATGGATTCTTATGCTCTTTTGGGAGTAATCTTTCCGCAGCATAGAAGCTAACACCTGGATGTGTACTTCATCTTGCAAATTCCCCGTAGGTTCGTCGGCCGATAATCCTCCAGTGCCCCGGACTCGCTTCCTGATTCACCTTTTTCCAAAAGGGGCCGGCCGCCGGCAAGCCCATTACTGAGCGGGAAGCGCACATATAAATTTCATCTTTATTGCTCATTCTTTTGTTTTTCCTCCGCCAGTGCAATTTTTATACTGCTGGCCAGTTTTTCTTTCTTATCGCACCATTTCCATAGCAGCAAGTTATCGC